>JAKTQU010000079.1:0-49922 GCA_030579395.1 Aciculoconidium aculeatum
CGTCCCTTCGATTCATTCAACCCCACGTCACCCTTGGACTTAATGAACCCAAGTGGGAAAGGAGATGTTATCCATCTTATCAACGCCCTGCCCTCCAACCAGGGGCGTCTCCTCACAAATTCAGTAATTCTTCCTCATGGCCCAATGGTCAAGGCGTCTGGCTACGATGAGTATCCACTTCTGCAACCAGAAGATTCCAGGTTCGAGTCCTGGTGGGGAAGCTTTATTTTAATTTTTTAAATCTGCTGATTCTATTTTCACGTGATGGGATCATTTTCAGCCCCATAAATCAGTCATTGGTAATATTACTCATTGGAAACTTCGTTAAAGTCAGCTAAATTATGTTAACGGCCCCTATTAACATCCAGAAATGGATATCGGAGAACAAGAACTTGCTTCAACCCCCAGTGAACAATTATTGTGTTCACAGAGGCGGGTTTACGGTTATGATAGTTGGAGGTCCAAATGAGAGAACTGATTACCATATTAACCAGACTCCAGAATACTTTTACATGTTCAAAGGTGATATGTTGCTTAAAGTGGTTGATGAAGGAGAATTCAAGGATGTGCATATCAATGAAGGTGACTCTTTTCTTTTACCAGCCAATGTCCCACACAATCCCGTTAGATTTGCAGACACTATTGGACTAGTTATTGAACAAGATAGACCCGTTGGAGTCAATGACAAGGTTAGATGGTACTGCTCGGGTTGCAAGGAAGTAGTCAATGAGGTGGAATTCTACTGTCACGACCTCGGGACGCAAATTAAAGAAGCAATCATCAATTATGATAACGATATCGAAAAGAGAACTTGTTCAAAGTGTGGGACATTAAACTACTCCAAGCCCCAGTAAATAATTTTAATGTGTATTGTTGAGTCTAATATAGTGAGGGTTTGAAATTATTTTTTTCAAGATTGTCAAAGCTTCTATTCAAGCTTCTTTCCTCTGTACAAGTCTTCACCCTTGTCGAACAACCAGTCCACGGCAACCTCGACAGGTTCATCAAAGACATAAGGTAACAAAGGAACTATAGCCAAACCCACACCAACTGGTCCGTAGGTTCTCAAGGCCTTGACCTTGGAGTTCTTGAAGAAGTAGGAGGAGTATCTGACCGAAGAGTGAATGGTGAAGGCAGGCAAACCCATCGAGGCCAACGACTGGAAGATACCTCTCTTCAACCCAACCAATCTCCAGTCGGTCTCGACAGACTTGTTGTGGTTGCTGAGGGCAAATGCCTCGGCAGCGACGGGGTTAGCCTCAGGAACAGGGTCCCATGGCTTCAAGGCCGGGGTGTAGCGACCTTCGCTCTTCATCTTAACCACCCACGAGGCATACGAAACATCTCCCAAGATGTATGCCCAGGAGATCCCGTAACCAAAAGTGACCAACTTGGGGTGGGCCACGGGTCTGAAGGACTCCCCGATGTCAGAAGTGTACGCAACGTATCTATGGGAGGCACGTAAGATGGTTCTGAGTCTGTTGGCGTATGCAGCGTATCTGACACCAGTATCCTGGGTAGGACTGTTTTCTTCGCTGACAGACAGGATAACTTGTTCGATATCTTTGGACATGTGGATAGAGTTGTTTATGAGGGTATTGTTCAGTTTTTGGTATTCTTTCGTTTTTGGAGATACTGCCTCAGTTTTATTATGGGCCAGAGAGTGTATATAAGGAAGAGCGTGGAGAATGGAGCTGGGTGGCGAACGGGTGTGATCGGGATTAACTGAACAACTGAACAAACCAAAGGTTTGTGAAGTGGTCAAGTTGAAGATGTTTTGCTGTTTTTGAAGTTGTTTTGAAGCTATTTTTTAAGCTGTTTTTAAGCTGTTTTTAAGCTGTCTTTCTGATATGGCTTAATTTCGTAGGTATTGTTAAGATGTCATCTGTATACTTTATTTATTAAGACGTTAGTTGTTAAAATGTTAGTTGTTACTATTCTACTTGTTTAAATGTACTAGTTTTACTTATTATTAAACTACTATACTTATTAAATTGCTCTACTTGTTATTTGTTACTCTAATTTGTTGCAGTTGGGGTCTTTTCTAAATCCCGCTACCAATACGCTATTCCACGCGCTACCAAATAATTATAAGATCACAATAAATATAATATACAACACACTCCAGTATAATTGTGACAATACGTATTCCCAATCGTCAGCAGAACAACCCACGATCGTTCTTTTAGTCCTCTTTTAAAACAGCTAGAAAGCTAAAACAAGTACACAAGCATAAGCACAAGCACAACAAGCACACAAGCACACACGCTAAAACAAGCAACACACCCTGTTCATAGAAAGCCGCCGAGACATGAAACTATCACTCATCATCAGATTCACATCCACCAGCTCAAACGTGCCTGACTTAGAAATCCCCATATCAGTCAATCTTGACAGAGAAGATGTCAGCAAGCTTATAAATTTTAAGTGGATCAACGCCACCATCAGACAAGAGAGACCGGAATATTGTGCCAAGAACAGGCTTCGATTGATTTACAACGGGAAGGTTCTTAATGAATCTCTCAATTTCAAATCAGAAATCCTAGAACCAAGATTGAAATATTCCCCGGAGAACGATAGTCGTATATTTTATATCCACTGTTATATTGGCGAAGAATTAACTAGCCTGCAACTTCGTAGTGAAGCAAACAACCCTCCTCAGGAAAAGTCCACCCTTCCTGAAGCGATAGGAGTGGAAAGATTATTGGCACAGGGCTTTACTAGAGATGATATCCTTGATTTACGAATGCAGTTCATGCTGGTTTACGGAAGCACAGACAGAGCACAGCAGCAGGAAACAGAAGATTTAGAAACCACAGAACGAATAAACCAAAATGTTTTGCAACGTCAGGATGAGTGGGTAGATAGTATTATAAATGGGACTCAGTCAAGAAATGGTGCGCATGATCCCACTTTACAAGATGAAAGACATCATAGACACGGAGAGATTTCCTCGCTTGAGATCTTCTTTGCAGTTTTGCTTGGATGGTTCTTCGGAGCTCCGTCCTTATTCTTTGTATTCACAGAGGTGAATTATTTCCATTCTGCATTACAGTGGATTATCATGGGGGTAATAATCAACATATTTGTATCAGGAATGGCTTTTGTTTTCAACGCCATAAAAGTATAACAGGGAAGATTAAAGAGTTATGTAGAGGATATCTTACACTATCCAGTCAATCCAAATATCTAGAAATCTACAATGTAAAATATATGACCCGCCAGCCCTCATTTATCCAACATGTAAAACACGAAACTGATAAACAAAAGGGCATTAAGATGATCGTTCTCCGTCTCCGGATGTTTTTCTCGCCCGATTAACTTGACGCTTGCCGACTCGTAGGGATATCTGAAAAAGACAAGCAACACGGTAATAGTTAAGGCTGCCGCACAAAGAAGAAAAACCTGAAAAAAACGGTGCGACCTCGAAGTATTTATAGTCTCTTGGTGCGTGAACCACAGTTCTGAAAATTTTTTCTACTTTTAGTTACCCGGAACGAGTTGAAATTAAACCCTAAATGGGAGATAAGGAAAGGGCTATTCAGGTAGATCGAGAAGCGATATATGCTTAGATAGCAAATAAGCACTATACTTTTGTCTTTTTTTTGCTTTTGTTTTGTACATACTACAATTTATCTACTAAAATGACTAACCTCTCTAATTATACTACTGTTGATCATTTCCAAGCCCATTTTTCTTCCGCTGACATACTCTCGGCCTTCTTTATCCCCGCCTGTATCGGCGCGTACCTGGCCCAGCCTTCATTAGCAGTATCTGGACATGCGGAAAAGATCAGATGTAACCAAACACATGGCCAGGATTAAGCAATTGGTACTGGAGAATCCGCCCCAGATCCGCCCCTGGGGCCTCTGGAATTTCCCCACCACACACATTCCTATGAATCCCGCGCCTCGCAACATGTTCCCTCTACTACCCCTCTTAATTTTTTTTTCCCTGATTTCACATTTAGTCATAAGATAAATTTGGTAGTGATATAAAGCTTAACAAGCCGCCAAAAAAAAAAAAGGAGTTTGAAATTTCAGAACCACTAATATCAAAGCCAATGTCAGATTTACCGTTCATTTATCAATTCGCCTCTGGTGCCATTGCCGGGGTCTCTGAGATCCTTGTCATGTACCCTCTTGACGTGGTTAAGACCAGACAGCAATTGGACAGTACTAACGCATACAATGGTACCATCAACTGTATCAAGAAGATTGTTAGAGAGGAAGGCTTTTCCAGATTATACAAGGGAATCTCTGCCCCAATCTTGATGGAAGCTCCCAAGAGAGCCACCAAGTTTGCTGCCAACGACAAATGGGGTCAGTTCTACAAGAAGGTGTTTGACATGAAGACCATCAACCAACCATTGGCCATTTTAACCGGTGCCACCGCCGGTGCTACCGAATCGTTTGTTGTTGTTCCCTTTGAATTGATCAAGATCAAGTTGCAAGATAAGACTTCTCCATTCAACACCATGGGTGAAGTTGTTAAGGACATTGTAAAGAGAGACGGTCCTTTGGGGTTGTACAAGGGGTTAGAATCTACCTTATGGAGACACGTTATGTGGAATGCTGGTTATTTCGGTCTCATTCATCAAGTTAGAGGATTGATGCCAAAGCCAAAGAACTCGACCGAAAAGACCCTCGTGGACTTGACCTGTGGTTCCATTGGTGGTACTTTTGGTACCATCTTGAACACTCCATTCGATGTCGTCAAGTCAAGAATTCAAGCCGGTTCTACCAGATATATTTGGACTCTCCCATCCTTGTTGGTGGTTGCCAAGGAGGAAGGTTTCCGTTCTTTGTACAAGGGGTTCGTTCCAAAGGTGTTGAGATTAGGTCCAGGTGGTGGTATTTTATTGGTGGTTTTCACCGCCTGTATGGATTTCTTCAAGGAATATCACGAAAAGAAGTAGTCATGCAACCATGTTCAATTCTAATAAATATTATGTACCATATAGATTATTTTTTTGTGCAATATATAAAAGCAATGTTTAGAAACAGAGGAAGGGAATGTTAACAATTAGTCACAAGTCACAAGGCCCCCACATTGGAGGTTGCTGTTTTTTCCTTTTTAGGTGCTCGGCTGCGAAAGCCACAAAAACTGGATCCAGCTGGATTTTTACTTTGATCTTGAATGATCTTACATATCTTGCGTCATGATACATCCATGATAAGAAAGTCGTGAGATCGATCACAAGATGATACCTACCATGTCATTGAAACTTTTCACTGCAGCTTCAGGGGGAATTCCATCAAACTTGAATGTTTCTTCATGCTTAAACTCGCGTACACTTGACTTCCTCAGAGAATCTTCTCTTTCAAGGTACTCCTTTATCACCTCTGTAATTATAGGGCTATCAAATTCTACCTCTGAAATATCAATCTTATCCTTTTTATCTGATTCCTCCTTGGATTCTTTAGTTAAGTAAATTTTGGCCTCAAAGTAGTCCAAACACTCTTGCAAGTTGCTTAGGTTGAGTGATTCACCAATACAGTCTTTGATAACTTCATAATGAACCAAGATAGAATAGATCATGTCATACAAAGTATCTCTGATGAATCTAAAACCCAAGATCATATCAATGACAACCAACAATTCTTCTTTGAGGGAATTCAAAAGAGAAAGTCTATTCTGGAAGTGTTTTGAGTTGGATAAATTTTGAGCTTTGAAGAAACGAAGAATTTGTAACAAGGTCTTGGAAAGTTCGTTCCATTGGTACTCGAGAAGATCGGGCGATTGGCTGCTGTCTTGTAAGCTTGTCAAGATTCCCTTAATAATCTTTAACCCCAATTTGTAATTTGCAACATTTAACTTTTTGGTCAAATTAAATCTAAGTAAATTCTGAATTATATCTAAAATGTATAACGAAGCAGGTTTTAAGCCTGAGTTGGTTTTGTTTGTGGGCACAAACGGAGACTTTTGATGTGATAATTTCCACTTGAACTCATTGATTTGGTACGACATCATGTTTCGTAAGGGAGAAGTGCCTGGAATCTCGCTCGAGCCATTGTCATTGACAATGCGAAGTAAAATGGCCAAAGAATACTTACAAACCGATTCCATGTAGGACGATTTGTATTGGTATTGAAACAAGTATGATAGTAGGCAAAGCCAAAGTTCAAACAACTCAACTGATTCATTGTTGTCGATCTCACCTTCTTCGTTCCCCTTTTTAGTGAACCTGCTTAAAAAAGTGATGTTGTTGCTATATGTATAAAGAACCAATGTCAAGGGCAATAATTCGGGCAAATTCAAAACAACATCTTCATTTTCTTCTATATTGAATTTTCTTAACCGGTTTTCTAGGGTAAATTTAAGCTCCTCATTAAAAATAGGGGCGCGGTAATTTGTAATATCTTCCATGGTGTACATACTATTTCTCGAATACACGTCCCAAGTGGTGCCTCCGATCCAATTGAAGAAAGAGTTTTTCATCTCATTCAATCTCAAATCAGGTCTGAATTTATAAAAGTAATTCAAATCGTTGATCAAGATTGGGATGTATTTCAGTTCGAATTTTTGTCTGTAGTTAAGGCTATCTATGGTAATAATGCGTGCCATTAAATGCTCGTATGGATTAGGAGATTCATTCTGCAAATTGGTGATATCAGACGACAAGTTTTTCGGGGTCACTGGCAAGAGTGAGTTGGGTGTATTTGAAAGAGTTCCAATTATAGCGTAGGATTGTGTTAGGGTTTCCAAGGAAATGGTGATTTTCGGTTCAAGAAAAGATTCCGATTTCCAGTCAAACTTTGGGTCACTTAGTTCAAACAATCTGTGGAATGTAGTGCCTAGATCTACCTTGAAGAAGGTGTAGAGTAAACTTTTCACGATTTTCAACTCATTTGTATTTTCTTTGTGGTGGTGGATTGAGTGGAAGATCAGTTTCAACAAGTCAGAAACAACAGAGATGAGTTCCTTTATAATATAAAGCGACTTGACTATTTCATTTTCCCCTGAAGTTTCAGTTTCATCGAGAATTTGTTCGAATTTCCACTTCAATTTGGAAAGGAAATCAAGTAAGGTGACATCACACAAACCATCAGATCCCGGTGGCTGGAAGATCTTGGGGATAAGGTCCAAGTTGGAGAAGGACAGGGTCTTTCTGAACTTTGTAAGGGAAGACGAATTGGTTTGGTAGAGAACAGAGAAGAGGATTTGGAGAACCGTGAGGATAGAGAAGGTGTCGTCGAGAGAATAAGATGAATTGGCAGTAGAATCCGATCCTTGCGATCCATCGAAATTTCTTTCTGACGCTTCGCTAGAGATCTCGATAAACCCGTCGCCTATATCTTCCTCTTGTAAAGTGACCACTTTTTCGATTCGGCCGGTGAAGGAAGTGATATCGGAGTCTTCTTCTTCTTGAAGCGGGAGCCCTGCTTCCTTCCAGCCAATGCTCTCCTCGAACAAACGGAACCCCTCTGTAAACAACTCTCTGAACACAGGCACGTTGGTGTGCTGGAAGGAGGCAGAGCTGTGGATAACAACCTCGGCATTGGCGGCCAACACCGACTTGAGGGCTTCTCTGTGGACCGGGAGCATGAAGAGTGCCCTGTAGAATTGCGGGTCCTTCTGGTCCAGACCGAATATCTGGGAGTAGAGCGAGATGGTGGACATATAGAGAGCGTGGCGTGGTGTGTTATCTAGCTGTTGTGAAGTGAAGGATGTTTGGTGGAGTACAAGGGTTTAAGTACTGCAGGAAAGGACACGAGATAACGGGGAGAGGAGATGGGAGGTGGAGGTGTGGGATATGGGATATTAGTGTGTAAGGTAGTCTGATAGTATACTCTGGTGTGATGAGGTGGTGGACTCACGATCTGATACGAAGTCGTCCGATGGAAGGGATGCAAAAATGCTACAAGAACAGAAGAAGAGAAGAAGAGAAGACCAAGAGAGGAAGACCTTTGAAGACTTTTTAAGGCTTTTTGAAGACCTTTTGAAGACCTTCGACGATCTTTTAACCCATTTTAACCCATTTTGACCTTTCAATCTTAGATACCTTACATCACCATGCTTTCGCCAACTCGATCCCACATGTTAATCATCTACCCAATCCAAACTCTCGCTGGATCGATATTCTTCAATCTTATCTCTTATCAATATCTGCAGCCTTATCCACCTTATATCAATCTTATTTCTCACTTCATCCACCTAAATCACCTATATAACCCATTCTCCACATTATCGTCTCGCTACGAAATTCGAATATTCGAATCAAAAACTCAGACACGTAAATCCAGAGGCAGAATTGGAAACGTCCACGCTAGAGAGGAACACAGTAAGCGAGTTGGACTACTCACAACAGAGATTGTTTGTGTTTTTTATACTTCCTGGTACACGGTTACTGATAATCACACATAAAACTATACACATAAAACTATACACATAAATCTACACATAAAACTAGACATAAAACTAGACATAAAACTAAACATAATAAATTATACACATTAACTATATCATACTCAATACCTACACCCATGGTCTTTCGCTCAAAACCCGAAGAATACGAAATGGTGGACCAGGTTCCTGTTCAGGGGTCTCTGACAAACCCCGACCCCATTCAAAGCCCGTCTTCCAGGAGATCGTCGGAGTCTCTGCTGAGATCTGAAATATTCGATGATATCTACGAATTCTCCCAAACAAACCAACAAGATGACGACTTTAACGACAGTCCCATTTTCCAGAAAGTACTCCAAAAGTACAAGGGTTCTACTCAAATCAGCGCCCGAATGGTGTGGCTAATTTGCGGCATTATCGTGACACTTTGGGTCATAGGTCTCTTGGTGTATTCACACGGAATGGCGGCCCAGATTCTTCCTTTTCATCAGACTAGCATTGAAGTCAGTGGCCGAAATATCTCTCTCCAAGAGTATAGTGCCCAATTCTCAAACGTAACCATGGAAAACTCAAGAAAGGGCATCTATTCTCCGTTCAAAGAGAAAATCAAGTGGTTAACTCATGACCAGTTTCCTAAAAACAGCTTCAAGGACAACAAGGGCGGCTTCTATCTTACACGGTACCAAAAAGGGTACCAAGTAAAGCAATTGCATACTGAATATTCCCATGTATTATGGGAAACAACCCAATTCGTCTACAAGAACGATTTCTTCTATATCAAGGAGGTGAAATTAAACCCCGCCACTGCAGTTGATGCTGACAACGTGTACCATATTGTGGTGACTGATAAGGTAATACAATGGAGACACCTGGATTTCGCACTCTTTTGGCTATACAATGCAAACACAAAAACTTACACCCCAATAGAGCCTCCCAGAGAAAGGAAAACGGATCCCTTGGGCACTGACTACATCGATAAACTTCATTTTGCTCTGTTTTCTCCAAAAGGGGACCATATCGTGTTTGGTTTCGAAAATGACTTGTACATTCAGAACGTGGAATCTGGAGAGATTGAACGGGTCACCCAATCGGGATCTGCTGACATTTTCAATGGGAAATCTGATTGGGTATATGAGGAGGAAGTGATTGTCGACGACAAGTTGTTTTGGTGGTCAGAAGACCAAGAAAACTTGATTTTTCTTACATTGAACGATACAAATGTACAAGATTACGAATTAGACTTTTATATTAAGGACAGTGCCGAAATCGGCGCTCAGAACACCCAATCCGAAGCACACCGGGTAGATGGGTTAAATCAGTATCCTATTAAGACTTCGATAAAGTATCCTAAAACAGGGACAAACAACCCAATTGTCACAATCAATAGGTACACTCCTGGTGATAAAAAGACACAAGTAATTAGCGTAGAGGACGAAGAATTGGGCACCGATTTCTTGTTTTACTCTGGCCAATGGATTGACAATTCAAATTTCTTGTTTTTCTTGACAGACAGAACCTCGGGAACATTACTGAAGAAAGTCTTTGATCCAAGTACTGGGAAATTGAACACCATCAGTACCATAGATACTCGAAAGGAATACGGTGGATGGGTTGAGAATCTTCCTAAGGTTACCCCTGTCAAAGGGGGATACGTGCAAAGAGTGGTCATCAATGGATTTAACCGTTTGGGGTTGTTTGCAGACGTGAAAAGTGCCGACTTCAAGTTGCTTGGCAATGATACAGGTATATGGGAGGTGCATGACAGTTCCCCTGTCGCGTATGACCAACAGGAAGAGTCCGTTTATGCATTGACCACGATGAGATCATCGATGGATTCACATTTAGTTTGTATAAACCTTGCCACAAATGTAATTTCACCCATTACCAGTTTGGCAAAGGACGGGTTCTATGACGCTGAATTTAGCGCCAATGGCCAATACTTGGATTTATACTATGGAGGACCGGAAGAACCCTGGCAACGTTTACTCAATATGGCAGACATACATAATGAGATGAAAGATACCAATGATTTGGATGGATTTATTGCTTCCCAAAAAATCATCAACCACTTTGAAGTGACTCGGAATCATTTGAAAGCAACCAATTTCCCCACACGGCTCTACAAAATGATCTCTATTGACAAGGATAACAAGGGAAACCCAGTGATGATCAAAGTTATGGAAATCTTACCACCAAACTTTAACCCTTCCAGGAAATATCCTGTATTGGTTCACTCATACGGAGGACCAGGGTCCCAAAGCGTGGACAAGTCATTCTCAGTAGACTTTAAAGACATTGTGAGTGCCACTTTGGATGCAATTGTTTTGGTGGTGGACCCCAGAGGAACTGGGGGTCAAGGTTGGAAGTATAAGTCGTTTGCACAGGGGAACATTGGTTATTGGGAACCTCGAGATTTGGTGACTTTGACCTCTGATTACATCTCCATCAACAAACAGTTTGTAGACAAGGAGAAGGTTGCGCTTTGGGGCTGGTCCTATGGAGGATTCACCACGTTGAAGACTCTTGAATATGATGAGGGCAAGACTTTTAAGTTTGGAATGGCTGTTGCTCCGGTCACCAATTGGTTGTTTTACGATTCGGTGTACACAGAAAGATATATGGGATCTGTAAAGGGAAACAAGAAACTTGAAATAAATGCAAATCTCAAAGATTTCAAAAAGTTTGGTTCCGTTAAGAGATTCTTGTTAATGCATGGAACTTCAGATGATAATGTTCATTTGCAGAATCTGCTTTGGCTCTTGGACAAATTCAATTTGAACAGTATTGAGAACTATGATGTCCATTTCTTTCCTGATAGTGAGCATAGTATTTACTATCACAATGCGAACTCGATAGTTTATGATAAGTTGTTGCATTGGTTGCGGGATGCCTTCCTAGGGAAGTTTGAGGGGTATTTATAGAGAAAGTGATAGAGTAATCATTTCTGAATTTATGGAACTCTATGTAAAATGAAGATTTATGGAGCACTTAAATTAGAGTGTGCGGTATATTTTTGTGTATTCTTGTAAGATTGTAAAACATTTTTATTTGAAGGATATTATAGATGATACAACGAAAGTAAAAAATATGCTGGTTCTTCTTAAGATGCAGCACCAAGGATATCATATTTCATAATAGTCAATTCAAGAAAGGCTCAGAACATCAATATTGCGATTTCAGGTGAAACTAAACCGATCAATGTGTTTCTCAGAAGTTTCTGCACTCAGCTCTATCAATATGAACACCTGCATAAATATATAGAATAGCTTGTGAAGCCACACGTATCATATCCAAACCAACTAGTTACCTGAAACATAACCCAGCCTTATTTGAACTGGATTGCATTCTATGCAATTTTGCAGCCAAGTTACATAAGCACTTACATAATGCAGTCCCCATCTCATCGCCAAATTTTTCAGAAGAACCAAAAGTAAAGAAACCACATTAACTCAGCAAACATGGCAAAGGCTACGAAAGCGACCAAGAAGTTCCAAGGAAAGCATTTGAAGCGTACCATTGAGCACAGAAGAGAGGTGCAGAAGCACAACAAGTTGCGTGGACGTGGAAAGAAGGGCTCTTCCGCTACCGAAACTGAAGCTGCTCCAGCACCTTCTGCTGCTACCAAGGAAGTGTTTAAAGACATGCCAGTCGAAGAGTTCTTCGAAGGTGGATTTGAAGTTCCTAAGGAAAAGAAGACAAAGGGAAAGAAGGAAGAAGAATCGGAAGAGGAGTCTTCTGATGAAGAAGACCTTGAAGCCATGCAGGCCTCGATGAAGAACTTGGAAGAGAACGATCCTGAATTTTACAAGTACTTGAAGGGAAACGACAAGGGATTATTGGAATTTGAAGGTGTCAATCCTTTGGACGCCATGGGCGATGATGATGATGAAGAAGAAGGGGAAGACGGAGAAAACCTCGATGACGTTCCAGAAGATGAAGAAGAGAAGGATACGCGTGTTTTCATCGACAGACCAACCATCAAGCAATGGAAGGCCAGTTTCAGCGAGCCAACCC
The DNA here is from genome assembly GCA_030579395.1 of Aciculoconidium aculeatum. NCBI lineage: Eukaryota > Fungi > Ascomycota > Pichiomycetes > Serinales > Debaryomycetaceae > Aciculoconidium > Aciculoconidium aculeatum. The sequence goes on from JAKTQU010000079.1 coordinate 12,361, forward strand.
CAAAGAAGATCAAAGATGTTGTTGTGGCCTTCAAGGCTGCCGTTGCCATCAGTAACTCCGACTCGCCCGAAGACCAAACCGAGAAATACGTTGTCAACGACCCAGCTGCGTTCACCGAGTTCTTGATGTTTGTCTTGAAGAAGGTGCCTGAGGCTGTGGAAAAGATCATTCCATACAAGACCAACGCCCGTGGGGTCAGAAGCATCCCGGAAGACGACGCCAACTACAACAAGATGTCGGCCTTGATGCAGTTCCACTCGAGCGCCTACATCACCTTGTTGGGCGAGCTCTCCGGCACCGAGACTGCCGCCATCATCTTGACCTCGCTCCAGGACTTGATGCCGTACTACACCAAGCACAAGAGAATTGTCAAGAAGATCGTGACGGCCGTGGTGGACACCTGGTCCACCACCAGAACTGTTGAGACCCAGATTGCCACCTTTGCCTTCTTGAACAACGTGTCGAGAGAGTACCCATCCGTAGCCTTGGAGACCATCTTGAAGCAGACCTACGCATCCTTCTTGGCCAACTGCCGTAAGACCAACTCGTACAGCATGCCGTTAATAAATTTCTCCAAGAACTCTGCCGCCGAGTTGTTTGGTGCCGACGAGAACTTGGGGTTCCAGGTTGGATTCGAGTACGTGAGACAGTTAGCCATCCACTTGAGAAACAGTATAAACGCCACGTCCAACTCCAAGGACGGGTACAAGACCATTTACAACTGGCAATATGCCCACTCGCTCGACTTTTGGTCCAGAGTGTTGGCCTTGCACTGCAACCCAGAAAAGGAAGCGCTCAACCACAAGTCCAAGGAGTCGCCCTTGAGACAATTGATATATCCATTGGTGCAGGTGACCTTGGGTGCCATGAGACTCATCCCCACGGCGCAGTTCTTCCCCTTCAGATTCTACTTGATCAGATCCTTAATCAGATTGTCACAGGCCACCGGCGTATACATACCTATTTTCCCTCTCATTTCGGAGATCTTGACCTCCACTACCATCACCAAGCTGCCTAAGAACTCCACCACCAAGTTGAACCCATTCATCTTTGAAGACAACATCAAGGTCAACCAGGCCTACTTGGGTACCAGAGTGTTCCAGGACGGTGTTTGCGAGCAATTTGTCGACTTGACTGGTGACTTCTTTGCCTTGTACTGTAAGAGCGTCGCCTTCCCAGAGTTGGCCACCCCTGCCATCTTGGCCTTGAGAAGATTCACCAAGAAGTCCAAGAACGGTAAGTTCAACAAGCAGTTGGGCCAGTTGGTGGAGAAGTTGACTGCCAATGCCACCTTTATCACCACCAAAAGATCTAACGTTGAGTATGGTCCTTCCAACAAGGCCGAAGTCCAGATGTTCTTGAACGACTTTGACTGGGAAAAGACTCCTTTGGGACAATATGTTGTTTTCCAGAGAAAGATGAAGGATGACAAGTTGAAGGTTTTGAGAGAATCTGCTCAGCAAGAGCAGGATGAGGAGGATGATGAGGAGATGTTGGATGCTGCCGCTGCCGCTGAGGGTGAAGAAGACGAAGAAGAAGAAGAAGAAGAATAAGTAGATTATAATAACGCATTAAATATACAGAAAGAGATACGAAAGATACGAGCGAAGCGGGGTCTTGTAGATTATAGAGATGCTACTACCTATGTATTTAGCCAGACAGTGCATTTTCAGAGGCCATTTTGTTGGGCTTTGCACGTAGCGTTAGATTGTGGGTGTAGATTACTAGGTATACTAAGGAAGTAAGTTATAGGAAGGTAGCCATAGGGACTAGTACCCAGACGAGGCGTAGTAGGATCGTATAAGCTCTAGTTGTTCACGTAAAGTACCCTAGGGGAGATCCCTTCCAACTATTCATTTTTTCCAATTTGAATTTTGTACCCAAATTTGCACCCAAACTTTTCTATCTAGCAATTGGATATTCATCAGAAAATCAACCTTCTATGATACTACTCGCAAATTTGCAATGGATATGAATCCACGAATGGAAGATTCTCCTAACGACTATTTTGGCTATTTACTTGAAATTGTCATGCTTTCGTTACTCCATGCCCCTACTAATATATATAAGTACTCTGTTTAACGAGAAGTACTGTTATACTCTTTAAATCTAATGCTATTAACTCTGGAACAAAATACATCTGCCACTAAACTACGCTTTTGAACCGAGCTCACTACGGATCTATTGGAATGAAGTTCCCAACTATACAGCTCGGAATGTTATACCGATCCCTTCTTATCGTGAAACTAAAACAACAACTCTTTCTCTTTATACCGTCTCTGGTTCTTAAATTACAACTGGTTAGTACGGCTTTCTGGCCCTTATCAAACGCAATTGCGCCATACTTCTCCCAGAAATTGACTGCACTTTCCTCGCTCATCAACTCGTATATCGCCAACTTGCCGTCCTTCAAGTCGTCCGTCATCACGCCCACCAAGGATGCAAACTCCTTGTTTCCTCTGTAAATCTCACCGGTACGTCTCCACAAGCACGCCGGGATCGCCATCGAGGTAAACACTCGGTCGTAATCGAGCAACATGCGCTCAAAGCTCTCTTCCACTAGAACGAGATCCACGTCTTTCAAGGTCCTGGCAATCGCACGGAACGCAGGCCTGAAGATGCTGAGCGGCTTCAAGATCCTCTGTCGGCTCAGGAGGTTCATGTAGTTGTCCATGTAGCTCTGCAATCTGGCATAGCCCTTGGCGTAGTTGTACGGCTGTAAGAGCCCAGCCTCTAGCTTGGCCTTAATCACCTGCTTCAATCTCTCCTCGGGCGAGATTTCCGTCGTGGGGTCTGCTGCAGTTAGGAAGAACTTGTCTCTGGCCGAGTCGGAGATTACGGGCTTGTGTGTCTTGTCCTGGTATGCGTTTGTCGGGGGCGGTTTTAGGAACAGGTTGTTGCTGATGAGCGTCTCGTTCTGCTGCCCCATGTTATCGTCGGTGATGGGGAACATGTTGGCGGTGGGAGAGAAGGAAAGAATGTTGTTGAGGTTGGAGTAGGAGGGCGTGGTTGCTGTGATTTGGTTGGGTATGTTCTGGTTAGGAATGGATATGTTGGATGTTTGGTTTTGCATTTGAAGGTGGTTTTGGTTTTGATGCTGGTTTTGATTATTCTGCATTTGGTTCTGATTATTTTGATTATTTTGATTATTCTGGTTTTGATTTTGATTATTTTGATTATTTTGATTATTTTGATTATTCTGATTTTGATTACTCTGGATATCCAATCCAAAGCCTAACACATCGCCGTCGTCATTCAATGCTCCGTTGACCAACTCCGGGTCGTCAATCATACTTAGAAAGTCATTCAACGAGCTGAACTCGCTCCCGGCATGCTCCGAGTAAAAGAAGGGCTCCTGGTTGAACCTGAGGGTTTGTGCTAAAACGGAGGATTTCGCAGGAGAGTTGGGCCCGGCCATTTGCGGCATCTGCTGGGCTCCGCTCGTTCGCTCTGGGAGCGGGAGAGGGGAAAAGGTCGCCTGTGTAGGGGACTTCTGGTCCAGTTTTAAGGCAGCCGCTTTCTTTCTTTGTCGTGAATTGGCAGGCTCATCGTAGCACAAGTGGCCAATTCCTCGCTTGATACATCGTTGACAGGGCCTGGACTCGTCGCAGATCATGTGCGACCTTCTACAGTATACGCAGGCAATCTCGACCTTCTTCTTTCGTCTCTTTGGGGGGTCTGAGATGGAAGCAGACCCAGCGTTGCCTTCTTTGCCTGTTTCTGTCCCGGAGCCATTGTCAGCAGCACCGCTTTCGTGATTGTGAAACCCGCTCGTAGAATTTGTCAGCAGCTCAAGCACAATACTCGAACCGTTTCCTGTTTTAAGTACGCTTTGGCCATCCAAGGTGGTGTTGTTACTGGCTAGATCAGCAGTGGAAGAAGCGTTGTCTGCGTCCAAACGCGCTCTTTCCGGGCTGTTTTTGTGGGGACCGTCCCCGCCGTACCCGCTTCTGTCGGAACCTGCGCCCCGTTGGCGGCTCTCACTCGTCTCGTTGTGTGAATCCATGTCTTTCTGGCCATGCTATAGAACATCCAAAAGAGCCTTCAGAATTTTTTGGTTCGGTGCTGGTGGTCACGTGAGTCTTAAAATTGTGGGGATTCCGGAAAGATCCGGGGAGGGGCGGAAAATATCGGATCAGCTGCAGCATTGATAAAGTTGGCAATTGGTCCAGTGACATATATAGACTTTCCTTGTACTAGTAATCTGTGGCGAAGATTCTGGAACCATTTCATGTAACTGAAAGTGCCCCGAAAAGGCTAGATTTGTAGGTATTATCGGATGGGAAGTCGAAAGTGGTCAAAAGAGTCCTAGGGTTGACTTGTGGAAATAGCCCGAGCACAGGAAATTTGGAGTTACTGCATTCAGACTACAATGCAACATTCCATATAACTGCACAATAGTCTACTACAATGCTCCCAGTATATAAGCCACTCAAGAAATATCACTCGTGAAAACTATCTTAGCTGTGTTCCTAATATTTAGCCAGGTACAAGCACGGTCCAACAGTTAAACATACGTCAAATCATCGTACATCCTGCAACAAATTTTTTTGCAGCCAAATTCTCACATGCTGGAATTATTAACACACTACATCACCGCATAATTATTCCATAAATTACCTATTTACCTTTAACCTAACCAGTTACTCTGTCCTAAAAACACACTTAATTTCTCAATAAATGTATATGTGTAGAGAGCAGTTGAGGAACATATGAGGAGCCATACGGTGCAAAAACTAGTGGAAAACATTGAGGCACTGTCACCTACAATGTTTTCACCAGCGCATCCTCGCCTACTCTTCCTCCCTCAACAAATGAATCGTCTCATCGCTATCGTCGGAACTTTGATTGTTTCCTGGAGTCGCAAACTCATAGTCTATACTCAAGCTCAACTCCGGTCTGCTTGGCGATAACGTAGAGTACTGGTTCAAAATCTGCAACGGTCTTTCGAAAAAGCCCCGGCGGAGTCTTCTGCCGATGGATAAATGGTCCTCGTCAAAATTGCTTGCGGCCGAGAAGAAAGACGTTGCGTTGGAGACGTCCGAGACGGCGGACTTGAAAGACTGAGAGGGTGCGGTAGAAGACATTCCTATGCTCTGGTCCAAGGGACCGCTTATGTTTAGAGAGCCCGCACCAGGCAAGGCCCCTTCGCTATCAACTCTTATAAGAATGTTCTGGTGGTTGCTAAAGTCACTCTCACTGACGCTGCTGCTGTCGCTTGCTCCATCATCGTCGTCGTCGTCGCCATCCAACGAGCCCCCACTCATCTCAAACAAGTCAGTGGGAAACTGCCGGTGGCTCTGCTGTCTCATAGTACTGGTATCTCTTGGCTCGTAGAGCTCGATGGTGTTCACGTTGGAGCACGTGAGGGGCCGGGAGTGGTTTGAATGCAGCGATGCCAGGTCCAGGTCGGAGAGATCATAGAGGATGTTTTGAGTGAGGTGGTGTGTGTTTTCGTGAGGCTCATCTTCGCCGTCTGACGCGGTATCGATTTCCTCTATGCGTGCTTCTGCTCTATCCAAGTGTCCCCCCATATACTCTATGTTTGGATCTCCCGTGTGTGTATGTTCTCCTGAGGTATCCATAGCCTGTGTGATAATCATTCCAGGTTCTGTGGTACCAGGTTGTGTGGCAGCCACACCTGCTTCTGTACCTTCTGTGATCATACCGGCTTCTCTGGCCATCTCTGGCCCTCTCTCCAAGTCATCTACACTCCCGTAACCGGCGCCAAAGATCCCATCGTTCTTAACCAAGGTATTACACAAAGGACAGCTTCTACGGAAGTTGATTAGCCAGTTGCTCAAGCACTTTTCGTGGTAGAAATGCTTGCACTCCAAAATAAGCACCCGGGATTCCATTGGCACGTACTTGTCCAAGCAGATAGAACACTTGTATGAAGGGTAAAAGTCGGATGGAGCAGTCAAAATGTCCAGACAAGTCTTGCTCAACTCGCGAATGTCCACGCCGTTGATGACGATGTTGTTTAGAAGAGAAATGGAGGGGAAGGACGACACGGTGCCAGGAGGATTGTCTCCAGCCTGGTCTGCGGTTTCTGCTCCGATTTGGTCAGCTCTACCCGGATCCTGCTGGGTGATTCCCAAGTACCTTTCAAAGCCCTTCACGCTGACCAAATGGTCGCCGTTGAAGATGTATACCACCAATCTGCGGACCAAGCGCGAGTTGCGGTAGTTTTCCTGGTATTTCTTGTACTTTTGGCCGCAGATGATCGCCACGTAGAACGAGAGAATGACAAGCGGAGGCGAAAGCACCATCGAGAGTAGGAGCGAGAACCACGAGCCAAGCGAGGCCGTGGAGAGATCAAGCGTCATGTGGGCTGACTCGAGGCTCTGTAAGAGCTGGTAGTCTTCGAACGTGATTAGCATGACGGGAACATGCAAGAACGAGCCGTCTTGATTGAACGAGGAAGAGTACATCGTGATCAAGCCCTTGTAGGGCTCGTCGTTGGCAATGATTATGGCCGTAGGGTTCAACTCAGACTCCACCAAGTTGGTCACCTTGTTAACAAAGGTGCATTCGCCTCGGAGCACTACAAGAATGGTGTTATTGGCCTCAGCAAAGTCGTCGCTTGCAATGGGCAGGCACGCGTCGTGCGCTAGAATGCTGTAGTTACTGCGGAGATGGTTGCTGAGAATGGGACTGAAGCTGGCATATCTCGCGATGATTTCACGTGAGGTGTTCTGTGAGGTGTTGAATGCTATAGAAAGGTCGATGGGGAAGATCGAGTTGACTGCGTTGTTGAGTGGGTCGTCCATGGAGAGAAATCGTTGGGAGGATCTCGAGGATTTTCCGAAAAGTTGGAAAAGTTTCGAGCGTTGTGAGTTGGTTTTCTTGTTTGAAGAATTATCTTCACCAATATCAACAACTTTGAGCTCAGAGTCGATTCCATCTTGCTCGGGGGTTTTCAACAGGTTGATCTTCTGTTGGGGGTATTTTCGTTGCATATCAGTGGTTATATGAACTTCGTTAGATCCTTGAATGTCAGAATGGTGGGGAATGGTGTCTTGATTTGGTGTATTAGATGTTTCTGTATCTTCCTCTGTCTCTTTCAATATCTCTTTCATAGTCTTAATAGATGTCTCTGTTTTGTCTGTCTCTTTCATCTTAATAGATGTCTCTTTCTCTGTCTCTTTCTCTGTCCCTATGTTTATCCATTGGTTTCCTCCTTGAATACCATCACCTCTAGCATTGCTACCTTGAATATCATTGCTAACTTGGCTATGGATACCTTCAACACCTTGGATAACTTCAACCCCCTGGGCTTTCATGATTTGTTCTATTCCTTCAGCTATTTGCACATCTTGCGCTCCGTCTCGTTTCTCTGGATCGCCCTCGGCTCCACTCCATGCCAGAAGGTAAACAATAATCAACACTAGCACTTTCATAACGTAGCATGCAACACAATAGACTGCCTTTCCTTCTGTGTATTACTCTCCAGTGTTAATGTTGTCTCCTGATTTAACGCGAGGTCACTGATGGAAAAGACCCGGAGTGCAACAGATAGGAGATAAGAGGAGTGGAGAATGGAATGGAGTAGAATGGAGTAGAAAGGGTATGAGTATGTGTATTGATTTATGTTTATGGATATGTATATATTGTATATGAGTATACTATGTGTATTCTATGTATACTCTATGTGTATTCTATGTATACTCTATGTATACTCTGTGTATACTCTGTGTATACACTATGTGTATATAATATCTGGCACTCAGATCCTGCCCTTATTCCTCCAATTAGCAACCACCTATACTTGAAACTAAGAAATCTATTTAGGAGTGAGTCATGAAACTGTTGTTTGTATACTGAAATATTAAAGTATACTCTATCTACTCAGCTATAGTTTAACCTTATTCATCTTCACCAAAAACGCTATAAATATGTTCTAGCTTGATGATCGACTATTGAATCAACAATAGATAGAATAAGAAGGAAATAGAAAAATTAACATAAACATAATTTTGTGTGAGAAATCGTCTCACTTATACTAGAGAAAACTCTTGATACTAGTGAACGTTTCCACATAATCGCCCGATATTCATATCAATATAAGAGTGCAAATCTCTTCTACCAAGTATCATTTCATACTAAATAGTATATTGATTAAAATATAAATATACTGTTGTCCTTTAATACCTTCGGCTAGAACCAGTATTGTGGGGCTTTTCCATTTCGTCTATAATTAGTATTCTGGGGATGATTAACTATTTTGCCTTCTCTCTCTTTCTCAGACACTTTATGCTGTGCAAGAAAAGGCCCGAATGCATATGCAGCAGCTGTCATATGTCTACATACCCCTGCTGTAATAAGATATTTAGTCCACACAAAGAGAACAGATATTTCAGGTTTTATTTCAGTCCCTAAATCCTTGTTTAGCTCACTTATACCCTGCAATCTCTCATTCTTGATTCTAATAGATTCAATGAGCTGGTCTACGTCTGTCGTTATTAGCAATGGGAAAATTCCTTGTAAATGATATATTTCAAAGTATGAGTTTCTTAATAATTGGAATTCCCAGGAAGGTATATTTAGTACTGATTATTTTTTTGCAACATAACTTTAAATACTTGCAACACAGAAACCCAAAAAGGAAAGCGAACTTGGTTTGATATGAAACGAGGAATATAAATGAAACGAGGAATACGCTAGATAAATATATCTAACTATTCTCTATATTTGTATTGCTCTTAGATCACTTCACAATTAGAGTGCTTAACACCCCCTTCACCCCTAAATTGATGTATACAACATCCGACCTATCTTTTACTCTGCCTGTGCTCTCTTGGATAGATTAATGAAAGCTCCAATATAATTTATACAAGATTCCTTTTTAGAAAAGTTTTGAATAGAGAATTAATAAAGAGACTGCTTTCTGAAGCGTCAAGGATGTTCGTACTGATTTACCAAGATGTAGTACTTAGGTAAGGCTATGGCTGATAAATATCACATGCAGAAAACACACTTATTGCTTAGATATTGTCTTCACACTACTATTCATACCACAAAAAAGGACATTTTCAAGTAAAGTCTAATTTTGGGTGCAAAATTTTGGTATATTATAAAAAAAGAAAAAAAACAATAAATTTTTGCGGTATAAACTGAGCAGTGTGATAGGAGAGAAAACTCTCAAAGAGGACTGAGAGGGTATATTTTTCCTAATCTGAGGCCAAACTATCCAAAAGCCGAGTTTAGTCTTAACAATTTCATAATGTGTTATAAAATCGGCATTGTCACATCCAAATTAGGAAATTCTGGTTTTCAGTTGAAACAAGATACAAACAAGAGACAATCAAGTACACTTGTGGTTTGCACCCATAGATGAGAGGATATAGGAAACTGAGATACGAGCCAGCTTTCTTAGGAATACTATATAAAGACCACAACATTCCATGTTTTGGAAAAGTATCAATAACTACAAACAAAACTAAAATGGCTGCTCAACAAACTACTTCCACCGCTAACAAGTCCCAAGACGCTAAGAAGGACAATGAATACGTTGGACACGGTATCGGTGGTACTGGCTGTACTATTGTTTAAAAACTGAATATATGGAACTCTTGGAGATTCTGATTTTGGTCAAAGGTTTGAAATGGTACCAATGAAATCTCTTTAATATATTGTTTATTAATAAATACTACAGTTAAATAATGTAGCATCCTGTCTTACAATGTAGCAGGGTATAATTAAATGTGTACGCAGTTCAACGTGCCTCATTGTATAACTTTTGAAGTTTCAAATCCCTCGATACACGTACCCAAGCTCTACTGGAAGTCAATTATTCAAAAGTATAAGCTTATGAGAAGAATGCATACTTGATTTAGTTAATCTTGAAGAAATTAAATGTAGTGTGGTAAATTGTGGCATTTTGAAAAAAAAACGTTTAAATACTTGTTTGATTTTAAGTATACCCAGTTTATCGATTTTTTTGTGGTTAACTCATTGTTAACAAAATTAATTGATAAAAGGTAGCTATAGAATCTTAATATTGGAAAGTAAAACGAGGATTATTCTGTATAAACAGAAAGCAGATATCGTTTTAAGTGTAGAAAATTGCGTTAGTATATTTTTTTGGCTGCAAATAAAATTCCGAATGAACAAAAATGAGCCATAATCTTATGAAGATATCGCTCAAATAAATGGTTAAACGAGCCTAGTGTGATTTTGGAATTGCATAATGTGTATTCCTTAGAAACGTGAGCAAAGTCTTATGTTTGAACATGGTCACATTTTGCACCCAACAGTAGCTTTGGTAGTTATGGAGGAATTCACAACTTCCAAAATATCGAGAAGTGCATAGAGTTTGAGAAACTCATAGAGTTAAATTTCTACAATTTTGACAGTCATTTGAGCATATCCAAGTATTTTTTGTATTTACTAGAAGAGATGAAGTAAATTAGGACAATCGAATTTGCCCACGTGAAATGCTATTAACAATCATTCCCGGCTTTTTAGGGCTCACTGTCTTGATCTGAACAGTGTTTTTGACAATAACTAAATCAGGAAAGAAAAGAAAAGTTACATGTGAAATTGAAGTCATTTTTTGAAAACGAATTAATTCATTTTGCCAAATATTCAGGTTGAACCTGTCCGTTTGTTGAGAATATCCAGAAATATACATTGATCCTGTTTTCCAGATATCCTTCAAATCCCCTCAATTTGCTTGATTAAGAATGACAATAAGTATGAGAACAAAAATACGATGAACATACAATGAATATGCAATAAACATATAATGAATACAATGGATACACAATACAAATAAAAATACAATGAATATATAATAAAAATACAATGAATATACTATAAACATGAATATACAATGAATTTATAATAAACATACAATGAACATAAATAAACAATGAATTTATAATGAATATACAATGAGTGGAATTAGTATAATGAATATACACTGAATATAAACATACAAAACATACGAGCTCTAATTACTAGTCACTTCTTGCATCTACAACATCTCTATAACTTAATTTATTCATATATACATCTCAAAAGACATCACCCAACTTCAACCTTGGGGCAATGTTCATCGAAATCAACTCCTGGAACAACAACTTGGCAGCATATGGGATTGTCATCTTGATGATGTTCTCACTGCTCTTACAGGTGGTACACCACGAGTTGTACCCCATCAACCCACACTTGTTACAAATATCCACCTCGAATGCATCCGAAGAAATCATCAAACGCTCCAAAAGCAACTGCGAAGCCCCGTAGGCAATCACACAGTCTCTTTCCATTTCTCCCAATCTCAACCCACCGTCTCTACTTCTACCTTCGGTGGGCTGTCTGGTTAACACGGCACGCGGGCCTCTTGCTCTGGCGTGCATCTTATCCAACACCATGTGCTTCAACTTCTGGTAGTAGATCGGCCCAAAGAAGATGTATGCCTGTAAGCACTCCCCGGTGATACCGGAGTACAACATGTCCTTCCCGGAGTAACTGAAGCCCTTGGAGATCAAAATCTCACTCATATCCTCCAACTTGGACCCGCCGAAACACGTACCGTATTCCAAGCTCCCGTTGAGCACACCAGCCTTCCCGGAGATCAACTCGATCATCTTTCCCACCGTCATACGCGAGGGGAACCCGTGTGGGTTCATGATGATGTCTGGAGTGACCCCCTGGTCGTTAAACGGCAAGTCCTCGGACTGCACGATGATCCCACACACACCCTTCTGTCCGTGTCTCAGCGAGAACTTGTCACCGAGCTCGGGACGTCTTGTCTGGCGCAACAACACCTTGATCAACGCCTGGTCATTATCGCTGACCGACATCATCACCTGGTCCACGTACGAAGGCTCGGGGCCCTTGTAATAGGCAGGCGTCTCACGGTGGCTCTCAGCCGAGTTCTGGTCCTGTTGTGTCTGGCCTAGCACCGATTCGCCTGCATTTGTAGGAACACACTTGTTGACGTACACTTGCCCGTTTTGCACCCTGGCACCAATCTCACCGAGCCCGTCTGGGCCCAACGCCTGGTGCGGGAAAATGGCGTTGCCCTGCTCGTCCACACGCATCCCGCTGACGATATCCTTGGTATGGTTGGGGTACCGCTTCAACTGGATTGTGTTTTTACGCACCACCTGACAACGGCCAAACCCACGGTCGATACTGGCCTTGTTCAAGACAAGCGCATCCTCGATATCGTAACCAGAGTACGACATCACCGCCACGGTGGCGTTCTGGCCTGCGGGGAGCTTGTCGTACTGGATCAACTCGATGGTCTTGGTCTTGACCATGGGCTGCTGAGGGTACACCATAAAGTAAAGCAACGTGTCTATACGGCGGAACTGGTTGTACGCGATAGCACCAATCGCCTGCTTACCCATCGCACACTGGTAGGTGTTTCTGGGCGACTGGTTGTGGTGTGGGTACGGAATTAAGCCCGCAACAGCACCGAGCACGGTGAAGGGCTCGATCTCGAGATGCGTGAATACCGAGTTTTCTGCGAGATTGGTCTCGTACAAAGCAATGAGCGAGTCGTTCTCCTCGTTCACATCAAGGTACTCCACCAAGCCGTGCGACAAGAACTCGTCAAAGCCCCATGTCCCGTCGCGGAGCTTGGCCAAGTGCTGGGCCTCCACCTTGGGCTTGTTGTCCTCGACAATGATCAACGGACGACAGATTCTGCCCCCGTCGGTGGCAATCTGCACGGCAAACTGGTGCGTGTTGGTGTAGATCGAGATGAACTCACTGATCTGGCCGGTACGACGGAGTTTGCGGAAATCAGACACAAACTTGACGGGGAAACGCGTGGCTCCTACAAGCGTACCGTTGAGATACACACCAAAGTTGCCTGGAGCGTGTAAAGTGGCGGAATCGATGCTCAAGATATCCTCGCACCCCAAAATGTAACATAACTTCTTGACCGGGAGTTCCTCGTCGTCGGTAGTAATATGCGTCATCAAGGCCAAGTTCTTCACCAACCCACACGCCTCACCTTCAGGCGTATCGGAGGTACATAACATACCAAACTGCGAAGGCTGCAAAGCTCTGGGCCCAGAAACCTTTCTCGACTTTTCAAACTGCGACGAGATACGAGTCATCATCCCGAGCGCAGAGATATACGAGAGACGCGACAAGACGTGGGTCACGCCCGCCCTTTCCATCTTGAAACGCTTCAAGGACCAGTTCCCTGTGGAAATGGCACGGTTTAAACCCATGGTGATGTTGTTACTGTGGATGTTGATGGAGAGCAAGGCATCAAACTCGGACGTTCTGCTGGGCTTTTTAAGAATCTTGTCAATGTTGGCCTTGAAATCCGACGAGAACTTCTTGAAGAGATCCTCAAAGAGAAGCGACATCAACTGGCCCGCGAGCTCCAAACGCTTGTTCCCGACGTAGTCTCGGTCATCCACCATAGTGGGGTTGTGCATGGTCATGACGACTCTTCTGGCCATGGTGGCGATGTAGAGTGCCTTTTCACGGAACTGCAAGTCCGATACGGTTAAATGGGCAATTATAGTGGTTGCTATGGCCTCGATACCTTCCTGGAGCTGCGAGAGCTTTGGAGCGCCGGCACGTCTGATCGTTTTAACACGCTTTCCGAGGTAGTTCAACGCCTGTTGCTGCGTGTATACCTCGAGTTTGGCGGCCTCTTCAAAGTTGACCACGAAAAGGTCCTGGTACTCGGGGTTGGCGCCACACACCAACTGCAAGATCTCAAGATCGGATGTGATTCCTGCTGCCTTAAGTACAATCACAATGGGCACATCTTCACCGATGGAGTTGTGTTTAAGGTAGATCTTGTCGTTTTTGGTGATGACATACGTCTTGGACTTTCTCTCGTGGGTGGACGAGGTGACCGAGGCCTGCACAATGCCCTTCTTTTCATCCGCCTCCACGATGATTCTGTTCTTGGAAAGCTGTTCCTGCACCAAAATCACCTTTTCTGTTCCGTTCACCACAAAGTATCCACCAGGATCAATGGGACACTCTTCGTAGCGCGCCATCTGGGCATCAGATAAGCCATCAAGAAGACACTTGTTGGAACGCAACATCACAGGCATTCTCCCGATCTCAAGATCCCGGTGCATGATGATCTTCCGGCCACGTGTGTATTCCACATCTACGTAAATAGGAGCTGAATACGTCAAGTCTCTCAAACGACACTCGTGCGGCGGCAAGATGAGCTCCTTGGTTCCTGGGGCACTGTTGGACTTGTGGCCCACGCGGATGTCGAGATACTTCAAGTAGAACTCCGGGTCCACGTCGGACAACACGAGCTCGTTGGCCTTGATGATTTTCTTCAAGTCCACGTCCACAAAGTAGTTGAAAGAGTCGAGATGTTGTTTGACAAGTCCCTTGACTTTGAGAAAGGCAGGAAGGAGATTCCATTTGTCTTCGGCCGTGTTGATTTCATCCGTGAGGGTTTTCCCCTTGTAGACCGGGTCGAGAAGGTCCTGGAACGAGTCCGGGGTGCGTTCACGTTTCATGGGGGTGTATTGGGTTGTTTGGTTTGGTTTGCGTTTTGATTTGGTTTGGTTTTTGGTTGATTTTTTTTCGATGAGATTTAAGGAGATGAGAGAATAGAGAACTAGTAGAGAACTAATAGAGAACTAATAGAGAACTAATAGAGAACTAATAGTATGGAGAGATAGATTGTATGGACGTATATAGTGTATAACGGATGGATTATATATTATATTTTCTTGAGAGATGAAAAATAGAAAAGGTCAAATGAAGGATTGATAGAAGAGATAGAAGAGATAGATAGGATAGAAGAAGAATAGATAGAAGAGATAGAAGAGATATCATTGAGATATCATAGGATATATAAAATTGATATACAGTCAAATGAAGGATTGATAGAAGAGATAGAAGAGATAGATAGGATAGAAGAAGAATAGATAGAAGAGATAGAAGAGATATCATTGAGATATCATAGGATATATAAAATTGATATACAGTCAAATGAAGGATTGATAGAAGAGATAGAAGAGATAGATAGGATAGAAGAAGAATAGATAGAAGAGATAGAAGAGATATCATTGAGATATCATAGGATATATAAAATTGATATACAGAAGGTATATCATAAACATAACATAGATATCTATGATATCATAGATGTTTGAATATGATGAAATATAAATCACTCACAACTCGAATATCTCATAAATCTCATTAGTAATAATTTCATTAGTACTAAATAAATTTCATTAGTGATAAAATAGTGACAAAGTTACTGTGACAGTTACAAAGAGTAAATTCACTGTTCGTTTACAGTCTCTTTTAATTTATGCAGCATCTGTATAACTTACCCTTGATGAGTCAATAATTCATAATGGTACACATTTCTATATAATTGAAAAGTGGTCCCAGTCGTACTTTTTACAATACTTTGGATTTATGAAACAAGTAACAATAACATAACATAAAGTACACGTTTGGAATTTTGTATTTGGACTTGTTCAAACATTGAAATCACCACTCACCGGTCTAAGACCGTTCAAACAAACAAGCTTCATAAACAATAAATGTATAAAAAACTTGACGAATCTTCGGTTTGTTCAGCAAATGGAAAAGAAGCTCAATTGTTTTGAAAGCTAGGTTTATATTTGACTCAGGGTTGGCTGCGAAATGGCACATACCCAGGGTTTCAAAACATATCCATAAAGTCAATTTATAGTCCAATCTATTGTACTAGTTCTTAACAGCCATTTTTTAGACAGTATTGAATATTAAACATTTTATTGAAGAATGGGAACTTATAATTATTCCCTGATCCATTCCCTGAGATAAAAGAAGAGTATTATATGGTATATTTATAGTGTGATACACTGGAAATACCCCTCAATGGCCACCCCTATATTTCTAGAACTTGAAAAAGGCTGCAAATGAATGGATCATAGAAAATCTGACAGAAGGAACAACCAATACTTGTATCTAAACATTTTCCACCTTGAAAGTACTCATAGAGTTCCTCGAGCCCGTAAAATTTATTTTTCTATTTCTCGGTGTATGTACTCTATTGTACTCTATTTTATATTCTATTTTCTACTTTCCTTTGTCGATGATTTTTGAAGGTTGTTTCATGAAAGCTAGATATTATGTCAAAGGTTGTCTAAAGATGATTTCAAAACTTTTCTCATTAAAATTGAAGGTATTGTCATAATACTCAGATACTTTGTACTTTGTATTGATTTGTATTTACTTTTCCATACTTTTTCATTCTATTCTACAAACCAATGATAAACATTATCTCCCAATTAACCTCAGAAACTATCCAAAATGGAATAATCCTTTTTTCTCGCATTATAAACCCTACCTTATCCTATCCTCCTCTTTCCTCTTCCTCTTCCCTCTTCATCCCATCTTTTGCACTCCGGGCCTTTTTCCTCTATCAATCAAAATCAAATTTACAACAAAATTTACAACAGTTTACACCAATATACACCAAATTCAACCAATTTACACCAAAATCACCCCAAATCACCCCAAACTCGCCCAAACTCCACCAAACCCCCTCACGCATCGATTCCTCCCATGTCATCATCAAATCTCTTCAAATCCACGGTCAACGAGTACCTAGAAGGACTCCCCAAACCAATCCAACTGAAGCTCTACGAATCGCCCGCCACGTGTCTCTCGATCTACCGGCTTCTCCCGCCAATGGCCAAGTTCTACGTGATGTCGATGGTGTTTAACGAAAAGCCGGTGTCGCTACGGGACCTCGACAAATGGAGCAAGCCGCTGAGCCGGGTCCTACAGTTTGAGTCGCTAAAGAGACTAAAATCGCTCCATCTCATCGAAGAAGACAACACGGGCAGCCACATTCGGTTGAACTCGACCTTCCGCAAGAACTTCCGCGACTGCTTGACCGGATCGCAAGCTGCCAACGCCTTTGGAAACATCTGCACTCTTCCGGACCGCTCCAACATCGACATCAAGTTCCTCGACAACTTTGCGCTGCACAAATGGGAGTCGATTCTCCACTTCATGGTGGGAACGGATTCCGCAGTAACGCCGTCCAAGTCGGTGCTCTCGCTCTTGAAGCTGGGCGGGCTCATGGAGGGCAGCCACTCGCGCTTGGCCATCACCAACAAGGGTTTCCAGTTCTTGCTCCAGGACGTGAATGCGCAGATCTGGGTTCTTCTCTTGCAGTACCTCAACCTCACGCAGCAGCTCCACATGGACCCCGTGGACGTGCTCAATTTCATCTTTGTCTTGGGCTCGCTAGAGCTCGGGAACAGCTACACCGTTCTGAGCTTAAGTGACACCCAGGAGAAGATGTTGGAGGACTTGAAGGACTACGGCTTGGTGTACCAGCGCAAGGACGGCGCGGAACGCTTCTACCCGACCCGTCTTGCCACCACGTTGACCTCCGACTCGGCTGCCCTCAAGACCCCGTCCGCCGTCTTGGACGAGCTGCAGGTATCGTCGCAGCAGCAGAACGGCTCCATCATCATCGAAACCAACTTCAAGTTGTACGCGTACACGTCCTCGCCTCTAGAAATCGCCATTCTCAACTTGTTTGTCCAGCTCAAAACCCGTTTCGCCAACATGATCTGTGGTCAGATCACCCGTGAGTCCATCAGAAACGCCTTGTACAACGGAATCACCGCGGTTCAGATCATCAAGTTCCTCGAGTCCAACGCGCATCCGCAGATGAAGGCCTTGGCGAAGGAGAAGTTGGATAAGAAGATCGAGTTTGATACTAATCATAATATTAATACCGCGGGCGGAGCTCCGCAGAGTAAGTCCGCAAATGGAGTCGTGGAGCAGCACAAGCTCGAGATCTTACCTCCCACAGTTGTAGATCAGATCAAGTTGTGGCAGCTCGAGCTAGATAGAATCCAGACGTTTGAGGGGTACTTGTTTAAGGACTTTTCGAGCCAGCAGGAGTTCGATGTGTTTTTCAACTACTCTTCGGAAATCGGCGTGCTTATTTGGTCCGATAAGGTGAAGAAGAAGCTCTTTGTGACCCAGCTGGGCTTCCAGCAGGTGGTGGATTTTGCCGACAGGAAGTTAAAGAAGTAGGACTGTTGCAGTGTAATGACTTCAGCATTGAGGTTATTGTATTCATATTTATCAAGATTTCTGAATGGAAAATCCACAGAAGTTTTAATTTCTGAATGTTTGACGAATATACCTACGGTCTTAATATCAACGATTAAGACATAATTGTATGGGATTGATTATCATTTCTTTTCCTCAAGAATCAAGGGGAATACTGAAAAAACTATTCTCAGTCAACTACGTTTAGGTTTGATAAAAAAATTGGCTCAGCCCTTTTAGCTCATACTTCTAGAAATTATGAGGTTTACTCGATACTTTTGGAGATCTTCTCTCAGACATAAATAGAGGTAGGATCAGAGTAGGCTATAAACATTAAAGATTCATTGAAATAAGGGAGAGAAAAAATAAGAGATACTGAGATTTCATCGCAATATTTACCTCGGAAAGTAGAAAAAGACCTATGATTAGGTTTTAAAGCTTTCCCAAGGTATAATAGTAATTGCATTTTTGGATTCATTTGGGTTCATAATAAATAGGAAAGTAGAAATAAAGATTTTGATAAAATAAGTAGAAAAAGTCCAATTGTGTATTTATTCAAAGTGTTGGAAAAATATTTTGGAACTCGTTGAACAGGTGAAGAAATGGGATTCAGTAGCTTTAGTTAAAATAAAGATGCGATGACTGGCTGCAAAAAAAGAATGACACGGACAGGAATCGAACCTGCAACCCTTCGATTTGGAATCGAAAGCTCTACCATTGAGCCACCGCATCATTTTTTCGAAAATTTTTGTTTTTGAGGAAACTTCTGATTATAGTGAAAAATTACCCTCCGGTTACAAACCGGGGCCTTGAGCCCCTGGTTGTCGATAGGTGGGTCCAATATTTGAAGGTGGTATATAAAAATTAGAGAGAAAGTAACATAAACCATAATTTGGTAGCTTAAAGGCATTCTAGATTTTTTGTGGGTAGGGCGGAAAGCACGGAGGTGGAGTCCCACCAGGGAAGAAAATTTTTAACTGGAACCCTTGGAGAAAGCGAAAGTTAGAGATTCGATTTCGTAGCAGTATAAAACTGTTTTGCCGCTAGAATGTCTCTCAACTATATAGATTAGATACTTAGGTAGATATGAAATATACGTAAAAAAAAAAAAAAGTAGCTAGTTACTAGATAAATACATGTTTTATATAAAAAAAAGCCTGTCAATCAAACGGGACAACAACCATTACTTCTTATTCACATTGACTGTGATGCCACACTTTCAAACCTTAAACTGATTGTAAAAACGCCTTGAAATTTGAAATTCCATTCTTTATTTGAAATTTTATTTCCAATTTTATGAAGTATTTTAAATAAAGTCAAAAAAACTGTTCCGATTCTTGGCAGTGGAAATACCGGAAAGGGGACCAGGCACATCCCCTTACACATGCGCCGTACTTATTACAAGAATGGACCTTCAATTCGGCAAAGCGTTCTCGCTTAACTTGGATATGTCTTGATTAAAGTTTCACGGGTATCGGATGTTAAATTTGCATAACAACGGAGGGGTCTTGTTGGGGGCTAATTCAACTGTTAACCCTTTTATTTTGATTATGCTAACCCTGCATCTTTCAAAGTGCAATTGCAATGGATCGACGAAGATACAATTGCATTTCCTGCTTTAATCAACTCTTTGAATATTTACAATGAAGAAAAGTATTCTGTATACCCAGCAAAAGTCATACGGCATCAGAAAACATAGTGGCCGTACTACACGAAAAAGTTTCAGAAGCTTTTTGCAACCACATGATACAAAAAGGTCCACCTAGCATATAAACCAGTTTAACTTCCTATCAAAGTAAATACCTGTAACCTGATACAATGAAGAAATTAGCGAACATTATGCAAGAAGATACTTATTGGAATGTTTCATGTGATGCTACAAGCACTTATGTAGGGTTTGCACCCTACAACACAACGATAATGTGTGTTGAAGGCACGCCTTATATCCCAGCACCGACGTATAACTATTTTAAGAGTGGTTCAAGCAGGATTAGACCAAAGTGGGTATTTGTGTTTTTAACAGTTGCAATAGTTCTGTTGGTGAGTTAAACATCTGGTGAGTAGTTATCAAGCCATGTTTGCATTGAAAAACGTCATAATAGATATTTTATCCCTTTTATAATCTTTATAGTTGATTGAAATACACGATGTTTTATATGCCTTTCCTGTAGTAGAATTACTAAACTTTCTCTGAATAACCTGATAATACGATTGAATACGTACAAATCCATTTACTTATGCCGCTAATAGTTTTTATTCATCTTAATATTTAGGCTGAATATATTCAGGCTTTACAAACGAATCCGGTGAAAATGTATGAATAAAATGTCAAACTGAAAGTGCCTTGGAATTGTAGAAATGACGAACTTGGAAATTGTGAGTAAATTCTCAGTCAAAATTATAATACATTGGTTTTTTTTGCAGCCATAAAAACAAAAAATAACAAATTACAATATAATCTTATACCATGTAAGTTCAAGTACCCATCGCTATACCCTTACTCAGAACGATATAATACGTTTCCTGGTTTTCATAGCTTAGATCAAATATGTACTGATATCTACGCTAAGAACCCAGAATAACCTAACAACGTTCATACTATTTTGTAGGTAATTGTAAAATTTGTGAAAGAGCTATGAGCAATGCGAATAGCTCGTATTATGTGTTAAGTATATATTAAATATGTGTTAAGTATATATTAAGTATGTGTATGTGTTTATGTTGCATTTTATTTGGTCCTACTTAATCCTAAGATATACAGATACTATAAGATATACAGATACTTATACATGTTATAGATACTCATACAAACTTCATATACATGTATAGATACTCCATTTTATAGGAAATTGTAAGATTTGTGAAAATATATAATTGAATAGATCTGTGAATACATGAATACTTTATTTTTTTTTTTATTTAACTCAATATAAATTGTAATACATAAATTTGTGAATAGGAAAGTGAAAACTATCTCGTGATCCAAACAGAATCGGTTTGGAGTGATGCTGGATTTAGCCACGAACGTAGCGTAGCTGGAAGATCTATGAGCGAAGCGAATAGATCTTCGTGAAAAGTTACTCTAATAACCTTGCAAGATCTAATCACGAAGTGAATAGATCTTCGCTAAACTCTAATAACCTTGCAAGATTTATTCGCTAGAGCTATTCGCTTCGCTCATAGCTCGCTCATAGATCTACCCCGAACAAGAAGTACACTCCGCCGCACCATTCTTAATATAACAAACCACTGGAGTGGAATCATAAATATCATAACTCTCCTCATCCTTCTCAATCTTGGTCTCCTGCAAACTCTCGCTCAACTCCTCAATGCCATTCTTCGTGAACGACTCCAGACTAGGCACGTCCAAGGTCAATTCCACGTCAACCACATTCTGGTTCCCGCCCTTGATTGAGGAAACAACCTGGTACGGCTTTCTCACCAACTTGGACAAGTCTGCGGCGGCACCCACCGACGTGTCGTTGGCGTCCACGGTGAACTGGATAGCTCTGGTGGCAGCCTGTGTTCTCAAATAGTACATCCCGGTCTTTAACCCCTTTTCCCAGGCGTAGAAATGGCACGCGGTCAATTTCCCAAACGTAGGGTTTTGCAAGTGAATGTTCATACTCTGCGACTGGCAAATGAACTTCCCTCTGTCTGCAGACATTTCGATAATCACCTTTTGTGAGATTTCCCAAACAGTCTTGTACAAGTCTTTGATTTGTTGAGGAATATTAGGGATATTCTGAATAGACCCGTTATCCATGATGATCTTGTTCTTCATGGACGAGTTCCACAAGCCCAAGTCAATCAAGTCTTTAAGCAAGTACTTGTTAACAATCTGGTATTCTCCGGAAAGAACTCTTCTGTTGTAGATATTTGAAGTGTAAGGCTCAAAACACTCGTTAAAGCCGAGGATTTGTGAAGTGGAAGCAGTGGGCATAGGAGCCACAAGCAACGAGTTACGTAACCCGGTCACTTGCATTTTCTGTTTGAGAACATCCCAGTCATCAAATAACCCAGAAGGCTTGTGGTTCCATAAATCGTACTGTAAGATCCCCTTAGAAGCAGGAGACCCTGGGAAACTCTCGTAATGGCCATCTCTAGCAGCCAACTCGATCGAAGTCTCAATGGCGGCGTGGTAAATCGTCTCAAAGATCTGGATATTCAAGAACCTGGCCTTTTCCGAGTCAAATGGCATTCTCAACTCGCAAAACACATCCGCTAAACCTTGGACACCAATGGCAATTGGTCTGTGCTTCATGTTGGAGGTGTATGTGGATTCTACAGGGTACTTGGTGACATCTATAACCTTATTCAAGTTCTTGGTTAACACTTTGGTCACTTCATGGAGCTTGACAAAGTCGTATTGTAAAGCTTCTTCTCCCGTGGCTACATCCTTAACGGTTTTGATAAACGAAGGAAGCGCAAGCGAACCCAAGTTACAAACCGCGGTTTCCTCAGGAGTGGAGTATTCCACGATTTCCGTACACAAATTCGACGATTTGATCACCCCGAGGTTTTTCTGGTTGGACTTTTCATTACATGCGTCTTTATAAAGCATGTAAGGACCTCCGGTTTCCGTTTGAGACTCCAAAATCGCGTGCCACAACTTCTGCGCCTTGATCGTGGACCGTGCTCTTCCTTGTTTCTCGTAGGATTCGTATAAAGCGGTGAAATCAGCACCAATAGCATCAGCCAACCCAGGAGCTTCATCGGGCGAGAAAAGCGACCATTCACCGTTATCCTTGACTCTCTGCATGAACAAGTCGGGCACCCATAACCCAAAGAAAAGGTCTCTAGTTCTGAGTTCTTCCTTTCCGTGGTTCTTTCTCAAGTCAAGCACTTCGAGAACATCGGAATGCCATGGCTCGATGTAGATAGCAAACGCACCAGGACGTTTGTTCCCCCCTTGGTCCACGTATCTAGCGGTGTTGTTGAAAACACGCAACATAGGCACTAACCCAGTGGAAGTTCCGTTGGTAGAGGAAATATAAGCACCAGCTCCTCTGATGTTGTGCACGTGAAGACCAATACCTCCTGCTGCCTTTGAAATCAAAGCGGTTTTATGAAGAGTCTTGTAAATCCCGTCAATCGAGTCATCTTCCATGGCAACCAAGAAACACGACGAGAGATAGTTGTACTCGGTTCCCGAGTTGAAAAGAGTGGGAGAGGCGTGGACAAAGTACTTTTGCGACATGAGGTTATACGTTTCAGCAACAGACTCAATGTCGTCGCCGTGGATCCCAATGGCCACTCTAAGAAAGAGAAATTGCGGGGTTTCCACGGTTTGTTCGTTGATTTTAAAGAGATACGATCTCTGGAGCGTTTTGATCCCGAAATACGTGAGGTTATAGTCTCTTTCCGGAACAATAAGCTTGTTAAAGAAATCCGCGTGTTTCATCACTGTATCGTAAAAACTTTGGGAAATCAACGAAGTAGCACGAGGATCCTTACCATACCTATAATTCTTCAACCTGATGATGTTATCAGAAAACGAGATCTTATTAAGTTTCTGCAACTTGACAGCTTCAACACGTCCTGCGAGCGTGGCGTAATCAGGGTGTTGAATAACCCTAGAAGCCAAGCCTTCGGTAAGAAGATCGTAGAGCTCGAGCTTGTGGAACTTTTCCGGAAGTCCAATCTCGATCTTTTCCACGAGGTTTTCAATCTTCAAATGAGAAGAGTCAAGACCGGTGGTGAGTTTATGGAGAAAGTCCACGAGGCGCTGGCCGTTGAACGGCTCCTCGGTGATCTTTCCGTTGATGCTGCGGACAAACAAGGGCATGGTTACTAAAGAAAAGTGGTGGGAACTTTTTGCTCTTTTTCCGTTTTTCTCCCTTTATATAGTTTTTGGACGCGTCGAAAAGAAATGTGAAAATTAACAAGAAGAGAAGATTAACAAGAAGAAGAAGATTAACGGATTAAGATAGAGGGTTGGTTAGAAGGTTTATGTGGGATTTTGTATGAATTTGTATGATTTATGTGTATTTATGTGTATGATTGTGATATTTATAGTATATTTATTAATATTTATTAATATTTACATTATATTTATATTACATTTATATTATATTCATTGTATGATTAGGTATCTTAGTATGATAATATATTTATACTATGATTAGGTGTGTATTTGTATGATTATGTATCTTCATCTTTCATCTTTTTCTTCAGACGCGTCTGGAAATCTGAAATTGCAGAATTTGCAGCTTAGTAATGAAGATGAGATTGATAAAGATACAAATGCAATATGAATAAACCGATTTCTATGTTATTATCTGAATACAAGATTATGAGATAATCAGTAACATTTCGATCTCAAGGCTTATGAATAATAATGTGAATACGAATACACACTATCATTGTGTGTTTTTACTAACACTGTAAAAGTAACGTAAAGTAACGTAAAAGTAACGTAACAGTAACAGTAACACTTTCACTTTCACTTACACATACACTTACACTTACACTTACACTTACATTGCTTCTATTTAAAAGCTTCAGCTACTAGTGAGAATATGAGATAATCTACAAGTGAATTAAAGCACATGTGAAGTAGAGCACAAATAAATTAAAGAACATGTGAAGTAGAGTACATCACATTAACTATGGTACTACATTAACTATGGTACCGCATTAACTATGGTACCAATTAACTATGGTACTACATTAACTATGGTACTATGAGATTACCGACGCGTCCGAAAAGAAATGTAGGATTGGTGGAAATTGCAGCTTAGTAATGAAGAAGCGTTTCGTGTTTGTGTTGATGTATAGATGTGGCGGCTTACACTTTACTTGTTAGCAGCTTATATAGAATACACTTATAAACTACCACTTATAAACTACCACTTAAAAACTATCACTAATAAACTACCACTTATAAACCATCACTTATAAACTACACTTATAAACTACACTTATTACTTACATTCCCACCTCTTAGTATACTAAGCACATTCATGAAGACCTTCTGATCTTCCTTCTCTTGCAAAACTGGTCTTGCTGGTTTAAATTTTTTTTTAACTCAATATGATATCGGTATGTTGATGGAAACGCCCAATTGGGAATTGTGCGACAAAGTGAAACTTTGAAAATATGAAGTGAAAATATAAAGTGAAAATAAGATGAATTTTTTTTAATGGACTTTAAGAGTTTGAATACTATAATAAAAAAGCTGTAAAGAACAAATACCTTTAAATAACTAGAAATAACTAGAAATAACTTCAAATACCTTGAAATACCTTGAAATACCTAGGAATGCCGATATCTGCCCTATTAGGTCCTGGTGATTTATCCGTTACGAGCGATAGCTAGTAACTAATTCTTTGGTTATGAAAGAATGCAAAGCATAGCTACTCGCTTCGCTAGTATGAATATTCGTGCTAGGTTAAAGTCAAATGATTGTACCTTCAAGAAATAATTTGATTACTTGAAAGTGGTGTAACAGAAGGAATCGAGAGTAGGTGTTATGTGTAAACAACTATAACGTTTCTAACACCAAAGAGGATGAAGATAACTTGATTGATAACTACTTAACAGCTTGATTAACAAACCGAAGGTTTGTGAAGTCTTCGCTCCGGATCTAGCGTACCAGTCTTTATTAAATCTCTATTAAATCTCTTTACTCCAATATGTAACCATCCACTGCCAATACCCAATAGATCACTTACGTATTAAAAACCTCGGGAATAGACTTCTTGTAATGACTTCAAATAACTTCTCTTTAAATCTTCTTTTAGAAGAATCTTCATATTGGCTGCAAAAAAAAAACTATTTTTTCTCAATGTGTACATTCTTTTTGTAAGGAACTCCCCTCGTCAGTCCTAATTAGGCACTTTATCAGCAATCCTAATATTGCAATTCTGGTCAGAATTTTTACTCTTCTATTTACACTCTGGAAATTACATTGGGTGATTCCTTGCGTCTACACCAGGGGTATTTATCATCACATCTTCTGTATTAAGCAGTAACAACATGAATATTAAGTTATATGATCAGCCGTGCGTGAAACCGGTTCAATATACGAGTTTTGTTTTTCAAGTTTCTGTTTTTTTTTTTTTTTTTTTTTTTTTTTTTTTTTTTTTTTTGATTAGACACTACATTTGGGTGCAAAAGGAAACTACCATTCATTCATCAGGAGAAGAGAACATCCACAGTGGAGAAAATATACAGGCAGGACATTAAATGCCTTGTCTAGTTCTGCATTTACAAGTGGTTCGGCAGTTTTATGCCTGGGAATCGCTATGAAAGATTCTGGAATCTCCAAAACTGGTGAGATTTTAATAGTCATAGCAATTTCTATTAAAATGATTGGGCCTATGTTTAGTGGGTGAAGAAGACCTTGATGAAAAATTCCTAGGTATGAGAACAATGCTTTCTTTGTTATGAAAATGTTCTTCATTAATAAATATTATTTTAAAACAACTTGTGTAAAATCAACTGAGAACATGTTTCATAGAATTCAAAAAAAGGTAACTATCCATTAGCATTCTTCTCTGGAAACCAACTCAAAAGTTTCCAAATCCTTGTACACCAAAGGCAAGTATGTTAAATTCTTATCGAGGTCATCATAAACTAAAGTCTCCCCAGCCAGTAGGAAAAGAACACAATATTTGCCTCCACTGCAAATACGGGTAAATATACCGAATCCCTCCACTTCCCTAAACCTCACAACCGTCCATTCACCCATGCCCAAAATAGTCAGGATCCTTCTTGACCGGATGGTTCCTAGGTACCGATAGATATTATCAAACAAGAGTAACTGGCGATCCGCTGTATCGTCCTTTGAATCTTTTTCGGAAAACGGCCCTTTTACTAGTGTCCCATTACTTGACATTCTTTGTGATTTGACTGGAGTTGAAATACACGGGAAACTGGAAGTGGTAAACAGATCTTCCTGGTACTGGACACTAAAAAACCTAGTCTTTATGTTTGCGATGTTTAGATCATACGTATCTTTGGAACCAAGAAATAAGTGGACTAAATTTGGAAGTGGATTCAAATTCTTCAAACCCACCATCGATAAACACTCAATTCTCAAGAATTCCAAGCCAGAAGGTAAGTCAAGTAAGATTTGACGTTTCACGCTGTGGAAGGATCTAAAGTTCTCAATGACGAGACTTTTCAAAGTGCTGGGATATTGAATATCGGAGTCAACAAAAGCAGTTGGAATTGCAAAACGTATGTATAAAGTTTCCAAATTGCAAGGAAGCTTAATACTGAAGAGTCCCCATGGGATAATATCAAAACCATCAAGGTGTAGCGTTTTGAGACAGAAGTTTCTTTCTAGATTAAGGGTTTCCAGACGCATATCTACGTTCTTGAGACGCAAGATCTCAAGATCTCTAGTAGTGGGAACTTCTTCAAGACAATAGTGCAAGTTCTCACACGTCAAATCTTTCACCGTCTGTGGTAATTTACATCTGACATGGGAGTGTTTAAAGACAACCTTCCGTAGTGATTTCATAAAGGAAAAGTTCATAGAAGATGTATTCTGGGGATCTTCAATTTCTAGTTCCTCTAGAGCGGGAGCATTTTTAAGGAAGTTCAAAGATAATATCGTCTTAAAGAAAGATACCTTGCGGAGATTTTGGAAATTGTGATGCTTTTTCATGTATTTGAATTCGATCTTTTCCACTCTAAGGCTATTGAGATGGTCATATCCTTGTAATGTTACATCCTGTAAACACCACACCACTGTGTGGCGTACAAACACGGGGATGCTTTCGGTGCCATTTTGAAGTTCCAGAGGAGGAAGAAATTTCTTGCACTTATCCGCCAGATTCTGTGTGTAGTCTATTTCTTTGAAAAGACCAATCACTGCCTGAGCATTTTGTTGTATCATCTTCCAGTGTTCCTCCCCTGCCACTTCTAGCGTTCCTCGATATTCAGTTTTTGGTATTTTTAGTAAATTCAGAACAAGAAGGGGCAGAACAATAGTGCGTTTCTCTCCAACTCTAACCAACTCTTCACTCTCCTGGATGCAAACTCTGTGTAAAATCCGAGAGATGGCCAGAGATCCAGACGCTTTTTCATTCTCTTGAAGGGACAACTCCAAAAGAGACTTTTCGGTTGCGTACTCTTGGTATGGAGGAGGATTTGGGGTTGCTTTGGGGTTTGTTTTCTCTTTAAACCATTTCATAATGAGTCTGGGTATATTACTTTGAGTAACCTTGAATTCAAGTTGTTATATATACAACTTTTGAAAGTAGAATTCTTTGCTTCTTCTTTAATAAGCATATCACAGTGTTAATAAGCATATCATAGTGATCATAAGCATAACATAAAAAATATCACCGTCGGTAGTAAAAAAATGAACCAAAGCTCTTATAATTTCCAAAATCCCATAATTATCAAATTGTTAACAAAATGAAAAAAAAAAGAAAACTCAATCATTCAACTGATGGAAATTATCAGGAAGTGTATTGATATTGATTATCTCCTATGTATATATACAATTGTATACAGTCTTTGTAAATTAATTTTGCAGCCAATTGATAAGCACTAAGATTAAGAACTCAAGAATAGCTACAAGTTAGCGACGGATATCTCCCGAGGTTTCTTAGTATGTCATATATACTGTTGAGGTAATTGGCAAATAGCAGAAACTTATTTTGCACTTTGAGAGGAGTAAAAAAATATGCAGAATACTAACCATACTTATCTTATTCATGCCATTGACAACTCGGCTACAATTACCCGATATTTCGCCAAAAAAATAAAGCTAATTTGCTTTTCCAATTCAGCTAGCACTCAGGTTCGAACTAAGGACCAACAGATTTGCAATCTGCTGCGCTACCACTGCGCCATACCAGCCGATTTGTTAAAAAAAGAGGAATCAGAGGAAACTTTATGGTGAGAAATTTAGCAAGAAAAAAATCACTAAAAAATTCGCTGGAAATGATACTGGAACACGGATACATCCGTGAACACGAATAACACTTGTATATCTATATAGATAGAACACTTTGAAACCTGGTGAGCTTTTTATTTTTCCTTTTTTTCCTTTTTTTCCCCTTTTTGAATTTTCATTCTTTTCTTTTATGATTGGAATTATTGGAATTAATATTGGAAGTAATATTGGAAGTAATATGGGCTGAATATTGACTGTTAGTTGTTATGTTGTGTTAGCCTGTTGACAGGTATAAGGACACATGATACTAACAACTACTACATTGGAGAATGTGAAACTTACAGCAAGTTCGGCTAAGTAGACAATAGAAAGTGGTACGATCTTAGAGTGTCAAGATAAGGCAAGACATATACTTGATTAGGAAGTGGCGAGAGTTTGCAACGTAGCTCGACTAATTGCAAGGGTTGGGAATCAACGTTTTTACATTAAACTTTATTCAA
The DNA here is from genome assembly GCA_030579395.1 of Aciculoconidium aculeatum. Classification (NCBI taxonomy): domain Eukaryota; kingdom Fungi; phylum Ascomycota; class Pichiomycetes; order Serinales; family Debaryomycetaceae; genus Aciculoconidium; species Aciculoconidium aculeatum. The sequence continues at coordinate 41,752 of JAKTQU010000079.1, forward strand.
AGCCGCAGCAATGGCAATATGAAAATACTTGTTGTATTCTTGATATTCCTTGGTATTGATGTTTGCTTTCAGCAATTTAACCAGGAATGTATAATAAATTGAATGTACTAAATTGAATGTATAATAAATGGGGTAAAGTTGCATGAATTCACCTAGAATTGCAGCGGATGCAATGCTTCACGAACTCGCTTGCGCGGGAAAGGACTCGACAAGTACAGTGGGTATGCCTGTTGATATTCGTAGTCTGATTTTTGTATTTTTTGGCTAGTGGTATTATTTTTTAGTAATTGTTTTATTTTTTGAGTGCTATATTTTCTAACAGTATAAGAAGCGAAGAAGCGAAGCTACTCGCTACGCTCGTAGCTGTTACTAAGAAGTACGTTCGTTGCTGTGACTAGAAGTACGCTTGTAGCTGTTACTAAGACGCTATGAGTGTTACTAAGAAGCTATGAACTTCGCTCATAGCAGATTTGTCTAGGATCTAGAGATCAAATGGATGATCAGAGGATCTTATGAACTGATTTACTTGCTAGGTGACGTATTCCCCGCCTTCCATTGTTCCTTGACTTTTCTTCTGTTAAAGCAAGCGTAGAATAGTGAGAGCGTAGGCTAGTGCGTAGGCTAGTGAGAGCATAGGCTAGTGAGAGCATAGGCTAGTGAGAATGTGGAGTTAATATAGAGGGTAAGTATCAACGTAGTGATAAGGTTTCGTGGATCTTTGTATGGTTTCATTGTTCATTTCTTAGACTCATCATCTCTTTGTTTATAGGATGATCATATGGGTTGATATTTTTTAAGCAAGAGAAAGAAAAAAAACCGATGAGCTTTTCCAAAGACAACGGGTTTCCGCAAAAGGTGGACAGGTGCAATCGAAAGAGCTCCTATGCGTGACCCCGCCCTCGTAACCACCTTGTTGGAGCACCCCTGACTAACCACAATGGGTCTTTTCCCAAAGCAAACAACATCCTACATATACATCAAGGCGTGCTACAAAAAAAAGTCACGAAAGGGGAAAGCTGCATAAGGCGGAGCATTATATATTACTTTACGAGAAACACAACCTAGCAGCCTTATCGCCTTTATTACCTATTAACCCTACCTATGCTGTGCGAGGAAGCTGCAAGCGACTCGTCTAAATCTCTGGAATGACTATGAATGAATATGAATGAATGTGGAATGAATATCTGGAATGATATCTGGAATGAATAAATGAATAAATAAAATATCTCTGTTAAAAATCCACATACCGTGGGAATGCAATTCGTAATCTTCATCTACTTCTTCTATTCCTTTCTTTTCCGAATCACTCCACTGATAACCTCCATCAAATAATCATAATCATAGCTCAATGGCTTTCCAAACGTATAGTCAACGCCTGCGCAACGATACCTCGCCAACTGCTCCTTCTCTGTACGTGTAGTCACCGCCACAATTCCCCAGCCATCATACTCAGCGTGACTCCGCAAGTATCGCGTCAACGCAATCCCATCCATTAGCGGCATCTCAATGTCCAAAAACACAACGTCAAACCGCAGCGCCTGCACCATCCGCGGCACGTCGCAGCTATTCACCGTGCTGCTGATCCGCAGCCGTGGGAAAATCTTGGTGAGCACGCGCTCCAAGATGCGGAGGTTGATTGGATTATCATCAACCAAGAGAAACGCATACGCGCTCTCATCCGGCGAGTTCTGTTGGATAATGAGCTCCTCCACGGGCGAAAGCGACCCCGAGAGCATGCTGTTGCGGTGCGGCAACTCCGGCATCGACAACGAGAGCGGAGTCACCGCAAGACACGTCCCAAGCAGCTTGTCAAACTCCTGGCCACTCCACTCACGTGACGATAGCACATACTCCTGCAGAATCTTAACCAGAAGCTTGGGCTTGACATTGTAGTAATCAAAGAGAAGCGGCGAGTTCTCAATGTGTTTGCTGGTATCCACTTGGTCGTGTTTCCTGGGTTCCGCTTTTTCATATAAAACATTCATCATGAGGAATGGATGTACTGTGATATGTTGTATGTTGTACTGATGTACTGATGTACTTATTGATATGTTGTACTGGATGTACTTATGTTGTATGTTGTACTGATGTACTTATGTTGTACTGATGTACTGGATATGTTGTATGTTATATGTTGTACTGAAGTACTTCTGTTGTATGTTAATTAAGTGATAACGTATTATCAATTTGTTATCTTCTGCAATTTCTTCTCTTTGTACGTTCGCTCTTTGATGGCTGCGCCGTCCTTATATATATAAGAAGTAATTTTTTGAAGAGCGAGAATTCCAAAGGAAGGTTCGTAACCTGGGGCCTAAAAAATATCCCGGAGCCTGCTGCAGCTGGAATGCATGGGGAGGAGTATGGGCGAAGGGTCTGAGGGACGGTCTTTGCGGCTGGGACCGCTGGAACAGGACAGCAAAGCACCTAGGATCATTGGAATGTGGATGTGTACCCCATACACATGTCTCTGCTATGTCTTCTGGGTCTCTTACCTTCCTCTCTTCTCGCTCCGTAAGCTCCGCGTAAGGCGGGCCGAGGCGGAAAATCCAAAAGAAAAACAAATCAAGAAAAAGCCCAAAAAATATTTCCGCCCACTTCAAGGGGGAAAAACCAAAACTCTCACCTGTCCAGTTTCATTCCATGTTCATAACACTTCTTGCTGCAGAAGCATTGCTCAGTGACAAAGCTTATCAGGGTTCAATGAGGCAAGTACCACAAACTGGAGGGAAAAAAAATTTCACTTGAAACCTAAACTATTCATTATTATGTACATGTATTTGTGGCTTCCTTTTGCTTGTGCTTGTGGCTTCCTTTGCTTGCCTTTGCTTCCTTTATTTTGCTACCATAATCCTGGAAAGAATCATCATGCATCTGGTCTAGAAGACGAGCAACGGAGGTTGAGCAACGCAAGACGAGCAACGAATGACGTTGCTTTCTTTTTGGAAACCGTTCCAGCACATCCTCCCTCTCAAACTCTATTTAAACTTCCCTAACCATCTCTCCCATCAACCTAATACACTTGTCAACATTCTCGCCCATCTGCGCGCAAACAGGTACAATCTTCCAGTCCTCAGCCACCCACTGTTTTAACTTTTGGTAATTCTCTCCCTGGCTCAAATCGGCCTTGGTGGCTACAACCAAAACACGTTTATCTTTCATTCTCTTTTCCCCAACCTCTCGTATCAACACCTGCAAATCAGAAACGGGGTCCTCGCTCTCCAAACTCACCACGAAAACCAACCCGCCAGATCGCTCAATGTGCCGGAGGAAATCAAGCCCCATCCCCTTGTTTTCGCTCGCACCGGCTATAATCCCAGGGATATCCGCCACCGTGAACGGGTCCTTGTCGATCGTGGTGAAAATCGTGCCTACAGTGGGTTGTAACGTTGTGAATTCCCAGTGGCCCACGCGGGGCCGTGCCTTCAGAATGGCACGGAGCAACGTGGACTTGCCTGCGTTGGGCAACCCGACCAAACCCAAGTCGGCAATCAACTTGAGCTCGAGGAGAAAGTGCGCCGCGATTCCCTCGCGGCCTCGCTTGCAGAAACGCGGACTGCGGATGTCTTTGGTGAGAAAGTGCATGTTGCCCATCCCGCCCTTGCCTCCCTTGAGCAAGAGCAACGGCTTGGTGGTGGGCTTGTCGAGATCGAGCCCGGCCATGGGGAAGGTGTCGAAGCGGAGCTCGTCGCTGGCGATCTCGTGGTCGAGTTCCGTGACTCGCTCGTTCAAGTCTGTAAAGTAGCTGCGCAGTTTGTAGTACTCCTCGTCGTTGACCGTGTACACCCAGCCCTCACCTGGCGCGTAGCCATTGCGGAACATCTGGATGTTGTTGTTGGCGTCGCACTGGAGCTCCAAGTGTACGTTATCAAGCGGTTTCCCTTCTCTTTGGGAGAGGAACTTTTTCAAAACGGTGGGGTCAGGTAACCAGCGGATCGTGGTTCCCACTGGAACTTCGATGATGGTATCGCTGCCCAGCTTCCCGTCCAACTGACTGCCCTTACCTGAGGTTCCTGTGCTGCCCTCGTAGCTCTTTTTGAGCTTGTGCAAGGAGCTCATGTTACTTTCCACCACGCTGATGTAGACATCCCCACCGTCACCCCCGTCCCCACCATCAGGCGGTCCCGTGGGTCTGTTGGCGTCACGGAAGAAGGAAACACAGCCATTCCCTCCGCGGCCGCTTCGGACTTTGATTACTCGGAGATCTACAAAGGTTCGTGCTTCCACCTTGCGTGCTCTACGGGTCAATTCAGACACGGTGTTGTAGAAGACGTGGTGTGTGTGGTGGTGGTTGCCGCCAAAGTACTCGGTCAACGTGACCACTCGAGAGTTAAGCCCAGGCACATTGGAGGCACCGTCACGGAACTTGAGCCAGTCGTCTTTGGTTTTGATGGCGTTGTTAACCTCAAGCGGCGTTTCAGAAGCATAGATCCGAAAGTCCGTGTTGGCTGGTTTGGTTGGACTCTCTGACTTTTCTTGTTCACCGTCAACGTGAATCTCTTCGAAACCTATCACATCTGGGGATTCCCCGATGACATGCTCCAGCAGCTCAGCAATGGGTCCTTCTGCAAAGTGTGCAAACCGGCTTTTAGACCCGTATCGGATGCTCGATTGCTGGATTCCTCTGGCAAACACTCGTAGGAGTTTCATCTGTAAATTGGGAATTGATAAAATTTGGCTGTAAATTTTGGCTGTAAAAATGGTTGTGAAAATTGGTTGTGAAAATTGGTGGCAAAATAAAAATCGCAGAGAATTCGGAGCGACGATTTGAGAAAATCAGTGGGCGAAAATTTAGCGGAAAAGCAGGAGTGTAGCGAGAAAAGACAGTTGAGAAAATCAGTTGGGCGAAAATTTAGCGACGAATTAATGAGAAAAGCAGGAGTGTAGCGAGAAGACAATGAGAAAATAATTGATGAGAAAATTAGTAGCGAGAAAATTCAGAGATGATCCGGAGCGTAGAGTATCATAAATTCGGAGTAGGGAAAATTGGAAAAATTATCTTGTAGAGATATATAATAAGGAACATATACGGAAGTATCTGATAATGTAGGTAATTTTATAATTGCAAATATGCAAATATTTGGAGAAAATCAAAGAAAAATTAGCGAGGAGTTGAGCGAATAGAAAAAAATCTGAGAGAATAAGAATTTTAATTTAGAATTGAATTTAGCATTGAGTGGATTGAGTGTTTGAATTTGCCTTGAATAGGCAATGAAGTTGGATTGAATTTTTCATTGAGGCAGTGAATCTTCATTGAGGCAGTGAATTTTCATTGAGGCAGTGAATTTTCTTTGAGGCAGTGAATTTTCTTTGAATGATTAATTGAATTTTGCATTATTTGCATTGAATTATGTATTGAACATTGCATTGGGTTTCCTTTTAAAAAATAAAACATAAAACATAACATAAAACGTAAAACATTGAAATTCACAGTTAATTCAAAAGTTTGCATTTGCATTTAAAAAATAAAACGTAAAAGTAAAAATCTAATTTGACAAAAGATAAAAATTGCCGTTTAATTTGGAAAAACATAAAACATGTAGGGCATGTATGTGAAGAGTATGTATATGTCAAGTATGTATGTGTAGAGTATGTGCGTGTAATGCATTGTATGTATTATATATATATGTATTGTATATATATGTATTGTATATATATGTATTGTATATATGTATACGTACTGTTTGTAACCAGAGGGAGTTCCCTTGTAATTCTCCGCTGTTTCACTTTTACTATTTCACCTGTGCCTTGAATATGGGACAACAATTACAATAAATTAATTGCAATTCCTTCAATTCAATTCCCAATATAATTCCCAGTACAATACTAATGCAATACAATTCTACCAATACTACTACAATGCTACCATATAACACCATGAATATCCCACAATTCTATCAATGCATCACTTAAATATATAGAATGATAAAAGGAGATGAAATAACCCAAAAGTAAAAGCACGCAGCTCGGACTTTTCAGCTCGCCGTTCCGCTATTTCGTGTTTCTTCCTTCTGTTTTCTCGGTATTTCGAGTTCTCGGTATTTTGTGCACTATTTCGCTCATCTCGTTATAGTCTCATCTTCGCTATTTCACAGTACTACTTTTTTCTCACTATTTTTTCCTCGCTATTTCCCTCCATTTCGCCTTTTTTATCTCGCTAATTCACAATACTTGTTTTTCCTCGCTATTTCCTCTTCGATTATTATGATCTCCTCGCTATTTCACTATACTATTTTTCCTCGCTATCGCACTTATCTCATCTCATCTCATCATCATGTCCTTTGCATCTCTAGGTCTCCCCCAATGGCTCTGTGAAGCGCTCACATCCATGAAGATCAGAACACCCACGTCTATCCAGGCCGCCTGTATCCCCGACATCATCGCAGGAAACGACTGTATCGGAGGCGCCAAAACAGGTAGCGGGAAAACCATCGCATTTGCTCTGCCCATGCTCAGCAGCTGGTCCGAGGACCCGTTTGGGATCTGTGGGCTCGTCTTGACGCCCACAAGAGAACTAGCGCTCCAGATCGCCGAGCAGTACCGTGCCCTCGGCTCCGCCATGAACATCAAGTGCTGTGTCGTGGTGGGGGGCGAGGACTTTGTGGCCCAGGCCATCGAGCTCCAGAAGAAACCACATTTCGTGATAGCCACGCCCGGCCGGTTGGCCGATCACATCATGAACAGTGGTGAGGAAACCATTGCCGGCTTGAGACGTGTCCAGTACCTTGTTTTGGACGAAGCTGATCGTCTTTTAAGCAACAGTTTTGGTAGCGACTTGGAGCGCTGTTTCCTGGTGTTGCCTGCTAGCGAGAAGCGCCAAACCTTATTATTCACAGCCACGGTGACTGATGCAGTCAGAGCGCTCAAGGATAGACCCACCAACGGTAAGAAGACAGTATCCATCCACGAGGTGGAAACCGTGGACAACGTGGCCATCCCGGCAGGACTTCTGGTGTACTACGTGTTTGTGCCTTCCTACGTTAAAGAAGCGTATCTCCACGCCGTGTTAACCTTGGAACGCTACATGCAAACCACCGCGGTTGTTTTCGTCAACAGAACCAATACGGCCGAGATCTTGCGTAGAACCTTGCGTAAACTCGACATCAGAGTGGTTTCCTTACATTCGCAGATGCCCCAGGCCGAGAGAACCAACTCGTTGCACCGGTTCAAGGCCGGAGCGGCGCGTGTCTTGATTGCCACCGACGTGGCCTCGAGAGGGTTGGATATTCCCACGGTGGGGCTCGTGGTGAACTACGATATTCCAGCAGACCCGGACGATTTCATCCACAGAGTCGGTAGAACCGCAAGAGCAGGCCGCAAGGGTGACGCGGTTTCCATTATTGGAGAACAGGACATCTCGCGTATCCAGGCGATCGAGGAGCGTATTAACATGAAAATGGCTCTTCTTGAGGAAATCAAGGACGACGACGTGATCCAGGACTCGCTCGCTGTGACCAGTGTGGCCAAGAGAGAGAGTTTGATGGAAATGGACAAGGCCAATTTCGGCTCCAAGAGAGAGATAAATAATAAGAAGAACGGAAAGGGCAGGGTTGAAAAGACGAAGAAGAAGAAAGTGGTTAAGGAGAGAGAAGCTTAAATAGATAAATGTTTAATGACTATTGTATATACTAGATGTTATATATATTAGATGTATAAGAATTCATGAAACTAAACATATGCCTGCTCTCCTAATCTGACTCTTGTTTAAATGTGGAATGCTCCTTAGACTGAAGTATTAGTTAGTATCTAATAGGATAACTCCTTCTCTCATAGAATCTTTATGTATTTTGAAAAATAAGGCGACCCCAAAAAAATTTGCAGCCAAAAAACGGGGCATTCTGGGAATTGAACCCAGGGCCTCTCGCACCCAAAGCGAGAATCATACCACTAGACCAAACGCCCTTTTTCTTGAAAATGTGAGGAGACGTCCCTGGTTGGAGGGCAGGGCGTTGATAAGATGGATAACATCTCCTTTCTTTGCCGCTAGAATGTCTCTCAACTATATAGATTAGATACTTAGGTAGATATGAAATATACGTATAATAAAAAAAAAAAAACCCACTTGGGTTCATTAAGTCCAAGGGTGACGTGGGGTTGAATGAATCGAAGGGACGAACTAGTTAGACTCATAGGAGTAAGTAGTTTATACGTATACTGAGTCTAGGTGGAAGCAT
>JAKTQU010000080.1:0-44795 GCA_030579395.1 Aciculoconidium aculeatum
AGACTCACCCTCACCTTCCCGGAATATCAACAGGCTTATCCTCTCACACTATTGCATGCCAACCCCTAACATATATATTTAAGTATAATTATACAAATCTATATATTATAGAATAAAGACTTTGACGTATACTGATTCGAACTTCTTTTCTTCGGATTTGCAATCCAAGGAAGAGCTGTCCTCATGTGGGACTAAGTTAGTGATTTCTAGTTTTGTGAGTTTTTTGTGATTTTATTGAAGAATATGTTCAATTTTTAATGTAAATACATTATTAATATGAAAAGGGTATACCTTGAACTTTTAATGAGTACATTTTACGAATACATTTTAATAAGATATCTAATTTTTCATTCGATACGTAATGTTCATACTGATCCTGGTAATCTATAAGTTGTCGTTAATTAAATAAGGTTCTTAGCACGCAAAACTTCGGCAATCAAGATCCCAGCACCAGCTGCACCAATGATGGTGTTGTGAGACAAGACCACCATCTTGAAGTCTAAAACAGGGTCTGGTCTGATTCTCCCAACGGAAACGGCATACCCGTTATCTCTGTTTCTGTCCAATCTTGGCTGTGGTCTATTTTCTTCTTCCAAAACGTGAATAGTTTGTTTTGGAGCAGAGAAACATCCCAACTTCGTAGCTTCACAAACGTACTTGGTCAACACTTCCTTAACTTGTTCAGTTGATGGAGCAGGTCTGTTCTTGAATCTCAACGAGATACATTCAGTGTGTCCGTCAATGACTGCAACACGGTTACATTGAGCACTAACCTTCATTTCCTCGTCAGACAAGGGTTGGAATTCAGTACCAGCAGAGTTAAGACCACCCAAGATCTTTTTGGTTTCCCATTCCATCTTTTCTTCTTCTCCGCTGATGAATGGGATGATATTGTCTAAAAGATCCATACCAGGAACACCTGGAGAAAACCCGGCACCGGAAATCGCTTGCAAGGTGGTGGTGGTGAGAAGGTCTATTGGACCAAAGGCGTCCACCAAAGGCTTTAATGGGGCAACCAACCCAGCAGTGGAGCAGTTTGAAATACACACCTGGTAACCTGGTCTCTTGGCACCGGAAGCCTTAGCCTCTGCAACCTTCTTTTCAATCACAGACAAGTGTTCAGTGTTGACAATAGGAACAATCAAAGGAACATCTGCGCTTCTTCTGTAGTTCTTAGCGTTGGAGATCACAATCAAGCCGGCCTCAACAAACTCCTTTTCAATGTCACCAGCGTAATCGGCATCCAAGCCAGAGAAAACAACGTCACAGTCAGCAAAGGAGCCCAGAGCCTTACACTCTTCAACCTTGATTTCACCAACATCTTCTGGCAATAATTCATTTTGCTTCCAGCTTGTAGCGTTCTTGTAAGCCTTACCGGCTGATCTGGCAGAAGCCCCTAAGGCATGGATTTTGAACTCAGGGTGGTTGGACAACAAGATGATAAAGCGCTGACCAACGGAACCAGTGGCTCCCAAAACACCTGCCTTAATAACCGACATTCTTGATATGATATATTGTATTAACTAAAATTCAAAAGTCAAATTAAAGTTGACTCATAAAAAATTGGCCTGAAAAATTAAAGGGCCTTTATCGGAGGTGGACGATAAACGATGAAACAGGGAGAAAAGCTACAAGAATACACAAAGGTACAATTGGACATGACAAAGGATGACCTGCAGAGTGTGTGGTTTCAGTGTTGTGTTACCAGTGTTGTGGTACCAGTGTTGTGTTACCAGTATGGTCTTACCAGTGATTCCCAGATGCGTCACCTTTTTTTGACATAGACCATGTCGCGTTTTATGTCAGCTTGTCGTGACGCGTGCAAAAAAAAGTATACAAAACATTTCAATCAACACTACTCATCATTATCATGGTCAACACGGATTTTGAGAAGATATACTTAAACCAGTCCAAGAATGCGGGGCGTATGCGTATCGCCGACTCCGGGTTAGGGTGGAAGGCTGCCGGTCCAAACAACGTCAACAAGGCTCCCTTCTTGTTACCATCCGAAGAAATTTTAACATCTCTGTGGTCCCGAGGCTCCAGAGGGTATGAATTGAGAGTCCAGACCAAGAACCAAGGGGTGGTGATGTTGGACGGGTTCGATTCGGAGGACTTTGCCAAGTTGAAGCAAGAATTGCAAAGAAACTTCCAATTAACTTTGGAGCATAAGGAGCACTCATTGAGAGGTTGGAACTGGGGGAAAACAGACTTGGCCAGAAACGAGTTGATTTTCCATGTCAACAACAAACCGGATTTTGAAATCCCATACACGGCAATTAGCAACTCCAACTTGACCAGTAAGAACGAAGTTTCATTGGAACTCAACTTGGACAATGAGGACTTTGGTGGAGATGAATTGGTGGAAATGAGATTCTATGTCCCTGGAACCGTTGATGGTGCCACCAAGGTGGTGAAAAACGAAAACGGAGAAGAAACGGAGGAAACGGAGGAAATCAGCGCAGCCACTGTGTTTTACGAACAGTTGAAGGATAAGGCGGACATTGGACAAGTGAGTGGAGAAGCCATTGTTTCTTTCAGTGATGTGTTGTTCTTGACCCCAAGAGGCCGTTATGATATCGATATGTACCCAACCTCCTTGAGATTACGTGGGAAAACCTATGATTACAAAATCCAATATAAGCAAATCGAAAGAATCTTTTCTTTGCCCAAGCCAGATGAAATCCACCATCTTATTATTTTACAGATAGACCCACCTTTGAGACAAGGCCAAACGAGATACCCGTTTTTGGTGTTGCAGTTTTCCAAGGAGGAAGAATTGGAGTTGGAATTGAATGTATCTGAAGAAGAATACGAATCCAAGTACAAGGACAGATTGAAGAAGTCGTACGACGCATCCACCCACTTGGTCATGTCGCACTGTTTTAAAGGTTTGACAGAACGTAGATTGGTTGTTCCCGGGTCGTTCCAATCGCGCTTCCTTCAAGCTGGTATTTCTTGTTCTTTGAAGGCTTCAGAAGGTTACTTGTACCCATTGGACAGATGCTTTCTTTTCGGAACGAAACCAACCGTTTACATTCCATTCTCAGAGATCAGTACCATCACCATGTCCAGAACCGGTGGAGGCGTGTCTGCACTGAGAACCTTTGACTTGGAGATAAGCTTGAGAGGATCCAACCAAAGCCACATATTTGGATCTATAGATAGAGAAGAACAAGAAAATATCGAAAAGTACTGTCTTGAAAAGGGATTGAGGGTTAAGAATGAGGAAAAGATAGCCAAGGCGATGTTGGCCAAGGCAATGAATGAGGCTGCTGATCAAGATGATGATGATGGCGATGCTGATATGGGAAGTGCAGGTGATGATGATGATGAAAGTCCCGATGAAGACTTCAATTCTGGATCGGGTTCTGACGTTGCAGAAGAGTTTGATTCAGATGCTTCCGCTTCGGATTCCGAACCGGATTCAGATGCCCCAATAGATGACAGACCTCCAAAAAAGAAGACAAAGAATTAAAGAAAGAACTACCAATAACCAATAACATCCAACCACCAGTAAACCAGGTATAGGGAAAAAAACATGGAACAATTGATAAGTATCAGGTTTTGTATTTGTAGGTGCATCAAGATTGTGAGAAATGTAAGACATCGGTTAGGCAGGTCGGTAAATTAGGCAAAAGAATGAGTTGCTGGTAGTATGTAATTTAAGGTTTGTAAATGAATAAACATAATTGCTACCAAATTATGAGTTTGCAAAGAGTTTCATTGACGATTCTGTATGCATGTTATTTGTAAAAAAGAGTTTGCATAGTTAAAATGGGATTGTACGGAGTATAAGGTATGTACAAGAATTTATTGTCTTATAATTGTGCTGGATGAAACGACCCAAAATAAACCATACGAGACTTGCCTCGCTTGAGGTGGGTAAAGCGCATGTAAGGGAATGGTTTCCACCGCAAATAGTTTCCACTCTAAAAAGGAAATTTAATAGACCGGAAACGCACCCTTCACCAGCACAAAAAGTGAATTTGCAACAAACAAGTTTGAAAATAAAATGACAGGTCTTTGCCGTGTTCATTTATTCTCCTTTAAAATATCACATATATTGTGATATTTTTATATATCTATTTAAGTACCCCCGTATCATAGGGTACAACTGCCTTACGACGATAGTCATCGTAACAACCATTTCACAACCAACCTAAAGATAACATTGCGCAATTTCCCCAAAGTTAAATTAAAGGGTGAGAAATAATTTTATTTATAGCAATTCATCATCTTACAAACTTGAGACAAGTTTAAAGTTTAATTCTTTTTTTTTATATTTGATACTGGGATTGTAACAATGCAGCCACCCTGCCATCACTCTATACAACGGGCAAATAGCGTATTTAAGCTAGCGAAATTCCCATATTGAGTAAATTGTTTTTTTAGAATGACGACTACACCTCTGAAATCCCAGATTCATTTGACTGAAACTCAAGAACTCAGGGACTATCTACTATACACAAATATTCTACAAAGTATAAAAACAAGTAGTACTCCAACAGAAATGGATCAATCGTTGATGCAACAAGAAATCCCCCTGGATATGTCGTTGGAAATCCCAACCCGTTCTCCAAAGAGACTCATGGTGTCTTCATACAAAGGAAACTTTTTTGACAGTGTTGCCTCATCTCCTGGAACCCTACTGGACTCGGGCTCCTTTGGGAATATCTCCAACGTTGACAGATCGTCGATTCTGGGGGACTCTATCTTTTCTAATGATGACTTGTTACTACTTAAAGTCGGTAAGGATTATGACGATGAAGACTTGGATTTGGATCTAAGTGATATGGAGGACTTTTTGGATGAGCTTGAATTGGATGAGAAGGGGAATTCAACCGTCGTGTTCAACATTGACAGCGTTGTTTCTATAGTTGGTGTCCATGAGCCGGAGACAAAGTCTGCAAGACAAAGAAAAACCTTATCTTACGTGCAGTGTTAGTGCTTATACCCTCTTTTTGTCTGGTTAGTTGATCTAATCAGAACCATCCATTCATTTGCATTCCTTTGTATTTTAGTCCCTCATTCACTGTACCAATTTATAATCATTCACGTTTAACGAATACGCTCATTCCTGCATCTTTCAAGGCATACAAGCCTTCCCTATATAGCTCTATAATTTGAAGTTTCTACAAATATATATTTCCCTATACCTCATTGTATGTGCCTATGCCTTTGTTTGTGACTATGCCTTTGTATGTTCCCGAAGGCTCGTAACGGTTGGCAACGGGAATGGCTTAACTTTTGAGTAATGGCGGAAAAATAAATGTGCAATAGATCAGTTCTAAGACTAAGCATCCCCAGTTTCCCCATACTTTCGAGCCACAGTCACACATGTTCGATATTCCACATCAATCCCCGTGTATTCATAATATACGGCGATGAAAAATACACACTACATCTCTCTCCTGGCACGGCAACTCTCAACGTTATCTTTTTTTTCAGGCTTAGTATCCACTATATTTCCGTAACTATAGAATATAAAAGAGCTTCCGCGGGAAACTATAGATGCATTCCATTAGTTATTTTCCCGTAAAACGCCTTAGAATTAGCTGGTCCATGCTAACTCATCGCATACACGTATAACTACTTGGAGATCCCACCAAGTTGAATAAACAGTCACTACAAAAAAAGCTAACTCCATGTCTAGTTCTGGTGAGTCACTCGGACTAGTCATTTACGCAGCGGTAAAGCCCGTTTTCAAGATCTACTTCATCATAGCACTTGGGTTTTACTTGGCCAAGAAGAACATCTTTACTGTCACAACATGTAGAGATATCTCCAATGCTGTTGTTTCCGCATTAATGCCATGTTTGATTTTTTACAATATCATTAGCAATTTGAAAAGCTCAGATATTAAGAATGTCGGGCTTATCTTCTTTCTAGGGACGTTACTTACTATTTCGGGGTTCCTACTAGCTGTTTTAACCAGTGTGGTTACAAAATGCCCGAAACGATGGTTAGGCGGGTTATTATCCGTGGGGCTTTTCCCGAATATCTCCGACTTGCCCATCGCCTATTTGCAGACCCTTTCAAAAGGAAACCTTATTCTTAGTGCTGAACAGGGGAACAAGGGTGTTGCCTATGTTTGTATCTTTTTGGCTTCTCAAATCTTGTATCAATTTTCTTTTGGGTTGTACAAGTTGATTCTCTGGGATTTCAGAGATTCGTTGAAAGTTGATGATGAAGAGAACATAAAAAGTGAAAAGGAAAATGATCAAGAGGATAAACTTTCTTCTCACGATGATTCTACAACCTCCATTGATTCGTCTGCTTCTTCTAGAGCCCAGAGTTCTGCCGAAAACACGCAACATGATCAATTTCTCATGGCCAAAGAACAAAACCAAGCAGTGAACAGATCAAATTCAATCTGCAGAAACAGATCAAACTCAATTAGTAGAAGTGTCTACTCGGGTCGATCAGTACATTCCTTGTCGAAAATGAGGTCATCTGAAATTCGCAACCAAAAGCCACAAGACATAAGAGACGTGATCAATGAGTACTCAGAAGTACACTCTATGAAAAACATCGAAAGGGTTCCTACCGGATTACTTGATTCCAGTGCAGCACCAGTTTTGCCAGATGTGTCTGACAACGAGGATATGCAAAGTGTCAAGTCTGCAAAAATGACAAGGAAGGAAAAGATTGTAAAGTATTTGAAGCAGTTTGGGAAAAACGTAACCACTCCAAACTCTCTCTCATTGATTGTTTCCTTAATTATCTCCATGTCACCACCACTTCGCGCCCTTTTCGTCCCTGGCCCTTTCCACATACACCCAGCCCCAGATCTTCAGCCACCCCTTTCTTTCCTAATGGATCTCACCAGTTACATTGGTGCTGCTTCTGTTCCAATGGGTCTTATGATGTTAGGTGCTACTATTTCAAGATTACAGATCAAGTCCATGCCAGCTGGGTTTTGGAAAACGGCTTTGATGATCACCTGCTGTAGGTTGATTATCTTACCTATGGTTGGGGTAGGTATAAGTATTGGTATAAACAAGGCTGGTTGGTTTGATGATCTTGTAATTAGATTTGTCAGTATGCTTCAATTTGGCCTTCCTAGTGCTACCGCCTTGGTTTATTTCACTGCATTCTACACAGATCCAGAATCAGAGGATCATTTACAGATGGACTGTTTGGCTGTTTGTTTGATTGCCCAGTATTCTATATTGTGGTTGACACTTCCATTTTTGGTCACTTTTGCCCTTAAAGTTGTTATCGGCATTTAATAGTATATAATAGTATACCTAATAATTAATAGTATGTACATAATAATTAATTGTATGTAAATAATAACAAATAGTATATATAACTAATTGTATGTAAATAACAACAAATAGTATATATAACTAATTGTATATACGAAACATTCCACGGTATGTCACGTGTAACGGCAGCACGTGACGCAAAATTTGGCTTGCTATATGATGTTAAGGTGGCAATGTTGAATATTCTATATTAACCATACTTTTATTCAATTGATTTAATATGGCATTATACTACAACCTCGTCTTTGGCTTATTAATCTTCGAGATGGTGTTTTTCACCGTCTTGTCGTTACCTTATCCAAGAAAGATTAGAAGAACTATCTTAACAACTGTTCTGGCCCCCTTTAAATCTGAGCAATTTCAGATTGCTGTCAAATGTATCTTGGGATTCATTTTGGTGTTGTTTATTGATTCAGTCAATAAGGTGTACAGCGTTGAGAGAGAATTGCGTGCAATTACTCCAGGGGGTTCACAAGGAAACGTTGCTGGGATTGTCAACGATAGATCCGAAGTTCAAGCTAGAAGATTCTATGCCCAAAGAAACATGTACTTGTGTGGATTTGCTTTGTTTTTGACATTGACCATCACCAGAGTTTACTCTTTGGTTGCCGAATTGGTGTTCACCAAGGACAAGTTGGATGATGCTAAGGCTAAGGATTCCTCCACCTCGGCTAAGGAAGACTCTGCTCAAATTGCTAAGTTGAAGGCTGAATTGGCTGCAAAGGACCAAGACTTTGAAATCTTGAAGGACCAAGCCAAGGCTTTGAATAAGGATTACGAGAATGTTGCCTCCAAAAGAGCTTAGATGGTTTGAATGTTGATGCCATGCTTTGTGATGTTTGAGGTGTTCTTTGATAGCTAGGGATGTATAAGCAACAATAAACAAAAGGTCTAACTAAAAACTGTAACTGTAACTGGGACATACCATATACTCTTAAGCAACTTTATAGTGACACGGATCATGTCGGCTGCATGGACCGTCGTGTGATCATATAGATGATACCATTCATGTACTCTTCCATAACTGTTATCAAACTTTGTTTATCCCAGAACAAAATGGCTGCAAAAAGTACAGGTGAAACAACAGATGATTTGATACATAGTATCATGTCACAGCCACAATTTCTCGAGAATCATCGTATTATATCTTAATATTTTTACACTGATCAGAATTTACGGTCTTTTAATTCATTCCTCTGACCGTATACATTCACACTATGGTAAATTAATTCTGCAACCAATTGATTCAAAAGGACTTAAAATCATCAAGTAATTATTCAAGCTTTTGAAAGAGTAGCTTATGAAATAGTAGTTTATGAAAGAATAGCTACCGTTTTGCTCGTAAGAATTCACACTTAGTTTGAATACTTATTTCTTGTGATATACATTAGTAAAAGGACTTACAATCTAAAAAAAAACTATAATTTCAAGCTACTAGTTAAATTTGACAACGATCAGTTAATGGGGAAGCCTCTAGATAGAGATGTCAGGAGTACTAGCGGGATCGTATAATCAATTCGATACCTATGAATCAAACTTCAATCTAGAAATTAGTTTAATATACGAATGGTGTTTAATCAGGGTTTAGCACTTTGATGTTGATATGGAGAAGATAAGACGAATGAAAGATAAGTCTCTTCCAAAATCTTGATAGATACAGGACTAGCCTAGGATCCAAGTACATATATCCAAATTGTGGTTTCTCTAAATAGAGAGATATATTTTCAGAGACCTTGTACATTGCTAGTATTACAATCACTCTAACCTTAGTCATTCAAATAGTATTATAGTAAGGTCATCATATGGTAAGGTCATCATCTTGACATCTCAATCGTAGTTATATTCTATCTATATTCTCTCTTATCAGCGTGCTAATTAATATATAGACTTTTTTTTCTTTAAATTCCTTACAGTTAACCTATTTATGAATAATTTCGTTGACCTCACGTCCTTTGAACTTGTAGAAAAGGATGATGTAGAGGACCATATATTTGACTTATTCACTAGTCGCCCTCCTCCAGAGAACCAGCACCTCGGGTACTTTGACCGGTCACAGGAGACCATCAGGTTGTCTATTCAAAACTCCGAGTTGGACATTACCATCAAACAGTCATTATCGTCACTTTCCTCCACCAAGCAAACCTCATCAACGGGATTTGTACTTTGGCAGACATCAGTCAAGCTTGTCGATTGGATCTTGACATGTGAAAAGTGTCCGTTTTACAATGTTTTCCGGAACAAATCGAGTTTACTGGTGGTTGAACTTGGTTCTGGGATTGCAGGTGTGTGTGCCTCTGTGTTGGGTCCAAAAGTGTTTCGATTCATAGCCACCGACCAGAAGCACATTCTAAAGCTTCTTAGGGAGAATATACAAGAGAACACGGCGGTATTTACCCCGAAAAAGAAGGTGAAATCTCCACCCACCGGTGACATCAAGGTATTGGAGTACGACTGGGAGAATCTCGAGCAAGGGTGGTATAATTACTGTACGTTGCTCGAATCCGAGTCGCCTGAGCTTCCCGATTTGATTTTAGGCTGCGATACCATCTACAATGACTTTCTCATACCGCATTTCATTGCAGGTGTCAAGAGACTTATGAAGCCTTCAACTGGGGTCATTGTAGCACTCCAACTTCGTGATTCCGAAGTCACCGAGTACTTTGCCCAAGAAGTCATAGAAGCAAACCTAGCACTCTATTGTATTCCACTAGAACTCTTAAACCAGGACCTTGCCAATGGGTTTGTCGTGTACTATATAACCGCAGCCTGACCATACAAAATTTATAGATAATAGCATAACACAGAACTCCATTAAACCATCCTTCTTCATCCTTCTTCATCCTTCATAAATCAATCCATCTTCATCCTTTCGTACAGGACTGAGATTTCAAAAAACACTCGTAAAAAATTCATAATAAGCATATTCTTGATAAATCTAGCACATCCACTTAAACACAGCATCATCACCTAGATGC
Organism: Aciculoconidium aculeatum; assembly: GCA_030579395.1. Lineage (NCBI taxonomy): Eukaryota > Fungi > Ascomycota > Pichiomycetes > Serinales > Debaryomycetaceae > Aciculoconidium > Aciculoconidium aculeatum. Next base: position 10,250 of record JAKTQU010000080.1, read on the forward strand.
TATAGTAATATAGAAACTTCTTTACAAATTAAAATAATATTTTGGTTTGGGGATGTCTTCAGCTTTTGGGGTCAATTCCGATAGGCGTCAAGGTCAGCAATTCTTTGGTGACAGCAACGGGACGTTTGACAAACGAAATAATTCAGACCAAAGACGATCTGGAAATGGTCCAGTCAAGAGAAAACCTTATAAGAATGGTAACAACAATAACAATAACAACAATAACAACAACAACAATTTCAACAACAACAATTTCAACAACAACAACAACAACAACCATCATAACTCAGACCGCAAAAATGACAAACGACACAACAGATCTTTCCCTCCTCCCAAACAAAAGGTGGAACTGCCTATAGAAATAGATGAACCTTTGGAAAAATCCATAAAAGCAATCCCTCGTCAAGGTCCCGAACAATTGCAAAAGTTCACACAACAAGAACTAGCCATGACAGGAAGTCTCTATCCAAACCCTAATGCGTTTGGATTCAAAAAGCAATCGAAAAACGTACCTTCTAGACCAGTACCCAAGTTTTTATTATCACAACCTCGACTACTATATACGCCTCCTTTCAAGCAGAATAACTGGGATAAGCAAAATCAGGAGAACATGTTGCGGATAGAAACATCCAGTACAGGAAATGATTATCAAGGCTTATACGAGGAATTCCAGAAAATGAGAGAAACGGAGAGGCGTCAAATGGAAAACTTTGGTTTGGTTGATGCAGAGAACACCAGAAAGGACCTCAATGACGCCATTTCTTTCCAAGGTTCTTGTTTAGACATGTGCCCTATATTTGAAAGAGCAAGAAGAGCATTGGAAAACAACGTCAAGAAATTAGAAAAAGACCCTGTGACAAACAGAATATCCAGAGAACGTGCTGTCAAGGCATTTTCAAGACCTGCCGCAGGGCAACCACCGCCATTACCATCTGAAGTCAGACCACCGCATATTTTGGTGAAAACATTGGATTATTTGGTAGACAATATTGTTCAATTACTTCCAGATGCGCATTCGTTCATTTGGGATAGAACAAGGTCGATTAGACAGGATTTCACGTACCAAAATTCGTTTGGTCCTGAGGCCATTGATTGTAACGAGAGAATAGTTAGGATCCACTTGTTATCACTTCATATCATGAGTGGATCTGATCACGAGTATTCTCAACAGCAAGAATTAGAACAGTTCAACAAAGCCCTTCAGACATTAATCGAAATATATGATGATGTTCGAAATAACGGAGGAGCGGCACCAAATGAAGCAGAATTTAGAGCGTATCATCTTTTAAGTCACATAAGAGACCCAGTACTTGAAAGAGAAATCCAAGAATTACCAAATGAGATATTCCAAGACTCCAATGTCCAATTAGCATTAAAACTAAGAAATATCATTTCACAAAATAATGTGATTGAAAGGGGCCATTCAAACTCTGTGGGGGCACTCAATTTGTATGTTGAATTCTTTAGGATTGTTTACAGCAACGAGACACCATTTTTGTTAGCGTGTTTACTAGAAACCCACTTTAACGAAATTCGTTTCTATGCATTGAAAGCCATGAGTAGAAGTTACCACACCAAGGGAAAAGCATACCCAGCAGAATCTTTGAGGAACTTTTTAGGATTTGACGCATTGGACAAACTCATTTCCTTTGTATCCTACTATGAAATTGATATCATAAATGACTCAAATGGGGAAGTTTTGGTTGACTTGTTTAATAAAGAAAAGCTTGAAACAAAGTACAAGCTAAATTCATTTCACGAAAAGGCAAAGAAAACAATCACATACTCTTCCCAGTTGGATATGAAAATCCAAGGTAACACTTTGAAATATTTCATTAACCAAGGTAGTTCCAACTCCAATCTAGGGATCAAGAAAGAAGATATAATACTCAAACCAATCTCGATTTCGATACAAACAAATGGGTTTGTATCTGGGAATTCTATTCCTGCTCCTAAATTTGAATCAAAAATGATTTCTCCCCCCAACCAACTTCCACCCATGAAAGCGAACATTACCTCTGAGCCCACTATCCCTGCTACTCAGTATTTTCCAGGGAAAGCCTCACTCGGCTTTCAACAAGCTCAACCCCCTAAGAATGCTTCACCGTTTGCTAACCCACCTACAAATAACCCTGCACCGACAAATAGCACTTTTTCGTTTACTCCGGCTTCCCAACCTAAACCACAGAATGATTTACCAAAAGTTGGAGAGTCTGTATTTTCAGGATTCTCCGGGATACAGAAGTCAGCTGGTCCATTAACTGAAGTCAAAAAAGAACCCTTAAGCACTTCCAATAAATCCGTATCTTTTGCTGTGGAACCAAAGTCGGCAAGTTTCCAATTCCAGGAACTCCCTCTTTCCAATAACCAACCTACAAAGATATCAACCTTTATGAATTCAGGAACTGCAACCAGCATTATTCCAAAGTCTATTAATGCTGTACCTTCCCCTCAAAAACTTGTGGACCATCACTTATATAAGAAGGCTGTAGACGAAATTGTCCAATCACTTATTGATCGTACTGTGGATAATGAGTTGAAGACAGTTTTACCAAAAGTATGTCAAGCATATAGTCATAATTACCAGAGAGAAAAGGTTATATCGTCTCTTGGTAATGAGCTCTATTCTGCCTTTCTATCCGAGGTTATCTTTGAACAGGTTCTCGTAGCCAAGGCTGATTACTTTCATATGAAACAGTTGAAATTGAACGCAATTAGGAGGTTGAAGGCAGTTGGTACCAAATTGAGCTCAAAAGTTGAACTTTTACGTAAGAAGGAAGAGGAATTAGATACAGTATCCTTTAAAATTCCCACAAAGCGAAAGTTACCATTTACCTCAACATCCTCTACACCTATTCACAACCCACGCAAGACTCCTCCAGTCGATTTGTCCCAGATTGCAGTAAGACAACAAGAAATCAAAAGTCTTTGGGCTCCGATTGATTTGAAAGAATATGCTATTCATTGTTCCAATAATCTTAAATTGAAAATTGAAGACCCTAGTGTCGACTTGCTATTTCTATTGGTTGTTGAAGATTGGTCAGTTCCATACTCCAAATGGCTTAACACCAAGTTAAAGTTAAATATTAACAGGGATCAGCGTGTTTATGAGAAGGTTGTTGAGGCCGATAAAGTGAGTTTGAAATTCACTAGTTTACCTAGTAACAACTATTTGAACAAGGACTTTTTTTCGAAAACATCGTTTGTTCTTTTTGAATGTGGTCTTCTTAGTCAAGATAGTAAATACTCTACTATAGTGGAGAAGCTACAGAGAGATTGTCAAATTCTTAGGAAGATTGTTTCTCTTGCCCAAAAATACAGCAGCTATGGAGTTCAAATATTGTTATTGTTTTGGGACTACACTGACTCTGGGATTAGCACAGAAGATATTAGAAAGACTCTAGGTTTGACCGAGCTTCAAGAGTCTGCAAATGTCCAAAACCTTTTCCTTAAGAATATGAGTTTGAAAGAAGGCAACATTAATGATCTTTTAGTTGAGGGCTTCAATGACTTAATGAATGGCTTCACTGGGAACTTGACAACTCGAGGCAAGAAGCGAGCTCAACAGTTGAAGAAGTTAGAAGGGCCATTAACTTTAAAGAGAAGAAGAGTTTCAACAGATACCAATGCAGTGGGGACTTTTGGAGTTGTCAAGGAAACTGAGCGCAAACTTCTTGAAAAGGCTAAAAAGGCCAGACGTTACAACTATTTGACAAACCATATCAATTCGGCCTCAGTACCACTATCCACCAGGAAGGTTTCACAGAGCAGACCCTCTTCCAATACCAGCTTTGGATCCAACAAATCGATTTTGTCACACTTATCATATTTGCATAACAGGACTGGTACAGTTTCAGGTGCCAATTCTACATACAACAGCTCTGCTTACACAAGCAATGCATCCATTTTAACAGGGTTTGGACACGGGATATCGGAGTCCGGAAGCAGCGGGTCCAATCCGTCGCGGATATCCAAATCTCTTCCTGAAAGTGTCAAACATTTGAAAGAATTGACCGAAGGAATCCGATCAAGATACAAAAGAGATCAACAGTGATAAAAACAATCAAATTCGATCAAAACCCTTTCATTTTTTTGGCATGTTTCCCAACAACTCAAGTGCATCGTATCAACTAAATATAATCTTGTATATTACTGTATATTAATATTTACCCCAATGATATTTTTCCATCGTATTTTGCTTATCCTTCTATCGTATTTGCTTATCCATGCATTAAGGCTCCTGCACACAGCCCTGCTAAAACAACTCAATCAAACTCAAAATTCAAAAAAATTCAAGACACCTAACGCCAATAGGAACGCAAAAACTATTTGTTGATCCTTTTAGATCCATCTAATAAATTCTTTCTTTTAGGCATTGAAGCTATTCCCCACTGAAAAGCCATGGACCTTTTAAAAGACGCTGCCAAAAACCTTAACCTTTACGAGGTCAAGGCCTATGTCCGGAAAGCTCAGAATGGTATGTAAACACTATGCTCACACACACATCTATGTATCTGCCCGTATTAATACTAACAAACGTTTTTCAGTTGCAATGAATTTGACCGAGATTGAGTCCAAGGTTCGAGAGGCTACCAATAACGAACCTTGGGGTGCTTCCACCACATTAATGGCTCAAATTGCCTCCGGCACTTATAACCACCGGGAAAGAGAGGAAATCATGGGATTCATTTTCCGTCGTTTTACTGAAAAGGCAGCCAACGAATGGAGACAGATCTATAAGTCCTTGCAATTGCTCGAGTACTTGATTAAAAATGGGTCCGAAAGAATTATCGACGATGTGAGGGCAAACTTGCCTTTGATCACAATGTTAAAATCGTTCCATTATATCGATTCCAAGGGAAGAGACCAAGGTATTAATGTCAGAAACAGATCAAAGAACTTGGTTTCGTTATTGAACGATGATTCTTTAATTAGATCGGAGCGTAAGAAGGCAAGAGCCAATGCCAACAAGTTCCGTGGTGTTTCCGGTGGCTCCCCATCACTCGCTGGTGGGAATTCGTATGCGGGTGAGGATGACGATTTTTCCAATAGAGTGTATGGTGATGGTGGTGTCTATGGTGAAAGGTATGATGATCCAGCTGCCGCATACTCCAACGGTAACGCTGGTGCTTCCAATGATAACTTTGAAGAATACGATACGGCAACTTCCAATGCCGTCTCTAAACCTACAACTGGTTCTTCGAGGGTGAATGCATCCAGAACATCCGCCAAACCACAGCCAAAGAAGCAAGAAGTGGACTTGTTAGGAGATTTGATGTCTTTTGACCTGAAACCAACCACCACAGCTCCTGTAGACGATGATGATGATGACGATTTTGATGATTTCCAGGCTGCTCCTTCTCAGCCTTCGAAACCAGTTGCCTCCAACAACTTGGCCAGCTTGTACCAGACTCCACAAACAACCAGTTTTGCACCACAACAGCAGCAGAGCTTCCAACCGCAGATTAATACAGCACCAAACTACAATATTGGAAGTAGTAATGGTGTCTCGACAGGACCTGCTAAGGCCGCTTCTAACGATGCATTTTCTTCGTTGTTTTCTTCTGCCAAAACCAAGTCAAAGACCACTCCTTCAGCTCCAATTAAGTCCCCCGCCACAATCACAAGCCCAATCAACACCACGTCTAATGGCAATGGACATGCCAAGATCCAAGATGACGATTTATTTGGAGACTTCAGTTCCAACAACTCTAAACCAACCCAAAATAAGCCTTCTAATGGCGAAGTGGACTTGTTGAGTTTCTAGACAACAGGCATGATTCAAAAAGAAAGAAAAACATTTTAATTCATTTATCTACAATATTATCTGAAAAAGTATATTTATTTAGCCACATCTTTATATTCTTTACAACTTGTTTGATATGTATACTTTATAGTACCTTAATCATTTATAATGGCAAATCGCCTCCTGTATGAAGTGGAAATTTTTCAGCAAGCCCCGAAAAGGTACAAACTTGTAGAAATTAAAAATTTATCAAGTTTAGTATCAATTGCCCAACAATGTTCAGATCTACTCTTTCCGCTTTCAAGCCAGTCTCCGCCAGAGCCTTCTCCTCCACTTCCAGAGTTTTGGGCACCAAGGTGTTCTTCAATGTCTCCATTGATGGTGTCAAGCAAGACAATATCGAATTTGAATTGTATGACAATGTTGTACCAAAGACCACTGAGAACTTCAGAGCCTTGTGTACTGGTGAAAAGGGATTCGGTTACGCCGGTTCTATCTTCCACAGAGTCATTCCTGGCTTCATGTTGCAAGGTGGTGACTTTGAAACTGGTAAGGGTTACGGTGGAAAGTCCATCTACGGTGCCAAGTTTGCTGATGAAAACTTTGAAAAGAGTCACACCAAGCCAGGTCTCTTGTCAATGGCCAACGCAGGTCCAAACACCAACGGTTCTCAATTTTTCATCACCACTGTCCCATGTCCTTGGTTAGATGGTAACCACGTTGTCTTTGGTGAAGTCACCAAGGGTTACGACGTTGTTCAAAAGATCGAATCCGTTGGCTCCAGAAGCGGTACTACTTCCAAGGCTATTGTGATTGAGGAATCTGGTGAACTCTAAGTGTATACAGTTTATATATGTTTATATAGAATTGTTTACATTGTAGTGTCGGAAAATGGATACACAAGAGTTTTTATTAATGCATCTGTAAATTGTATTCTTTATTTCTTAGAACTTCTAGATCTTAAAAACCGGGTGGGCCTCATTTTGTGGGATCACGTCACTGGACAACTTCTTCTTTAATTGGGCCAACTTGTCGTAGTCACCTCCCAAGATTCTGGCAATAACCAAATCATCTCTGTCCTTGATTTCCTTTGTAGACTTACCTTCGTTGCTCAAGAATTCCTTGGCCTTGTCGGTGTCACCGTGGAAGTATTCTTCCATGGCTCTTAATCTCAATTCCTTCTCAGCCCATTCTGGACCATCACTTTCTCTCTTCTTCATCTGGCCAGTGTACTTAGCATATGCAACGAAACCAAAGATTGGCAAGACCAAGTAGAAGTAAGGGAATTCCCAACCTTCAGCCTTTTCAGTCTCACGAACAATTTTCCACTTCAATTCGCCAGTGGATTCGTCCTTGTATGGAATCTTATCGATGATCTTGCCTGCATCCTTTGTGACAAATTGGAAGTTGGCCAAGTCTTGTGTGTTGTCTTTATACAATTCCAACTGTTCCTTTGGAATACCTGGTAATATGAAGTTCCATTCAGAGTGGTTTCTTTGGTAGTACAAGTTTTGTAACTCAGCAATGGTCTTGAATTCGGTGTCGGTAGGAACTCTAGGAGTGCCGTCTGGGTTGGTATAGATTTTAGTCACCGAGGAGAGCGAGTCCAACTTGGTACGGATGTCTCTTTCTAACTGAGCGTTGAACTTGCCGGCTCTGTGCTTGAGCAAGACATTCAATGGGAATTTAAATGTGAATCTCATATTGTAACAGTTCAAGGAAAAAAAAGAATAGCTATTAAATCTCCTTACTCAAATATCTCTATTATGATGCTACTGCCCTTATCTTCCCTAAAGGTGACTTTTATGTTTGTTTTCAAACTATTTTTATTGGTTCAAAATTTCGTGCACTGAAAAATTTTCTGATTTTGTCGCATAATGAGAAGACGGAGCTAAGTTGAATACGGTGTGGTTAGAAGACTGTAAGGATCTGTGTAAGTATCTGTGTAAGTATCTGTGTAAGTATATGTGTAAGTATATGTGTAAATACTGTGTAAATACTGTGTAAATACTGCGATAGGTATTATATATATATAGTGTTATATATTTTGAACTGATTGGGTGCAAATGCTCGGGTAATAATTAGTATATGAGTATGAGTATGAGTATGAGTATGAGTATGAGTATGAGCATTTGAGTATGATAGTAAGAGATTTAAACCTTTCTCAGTCCAGCAGACGGAATTACGTAACTGTACCATTTCTAAGCCAAAATCACATCTGTAGTGTAAATACATAGCATGATTGCTGGATCTCCATTTCTATGTAACCTAGGACTTGCCCTTTTACGATCCTGCTTCGACTTAGGTATCAATCTTCTCGGTGTCAACTTTGGTGGAATCAATAGCAAAAACCTTGTGTATTCCAAAATCCTGATCCCAACTCCAAAATCTTGACCCCGGAAAACTCCAGGCTCCTGAACACTACTTCCTCGACCCAAACCCCGAGAATCCCATTATGGAGGCAACTTCATTGGGTTCTTCTTGTAAAACACTCTTCCTCCGCCTCTTCTGCCTTCTTTTCTCCCTCCTGTCCTCTTCAAATTGAATCCTTCTTTTAACTCTCTCTTCAAACGGAACCTCTTCTTTAGACAGAGACTTGTCTCTGAGCAGTTTTGCTATCAACGATTCCAAGGTAGCAACCACTTCTTCCAACGATGCCCTCTTCACCCCACCATCTAGCTCTTCAGTATCATCCTCTTTCTCACCTTTCTCGCCTCTACTTAGCTGGTTAGCCTTTGCAACATGCTGTGGGGAATTCAAGTGGTCAATTAATGCCAAATTATCTCGGAACGATAGGTTGCAAATGGGGCAATTGAAACCAAATCTTTTCTCGTTTCCAAAAGAACTGTTTGAATTCGACGGATTGATAATATTATATGTCTTTACAGCTGACAACAGAGCTTCCAATAGCTTATTACGATGACTCAAGAGCGACTTTGATGATGAGTCGTCCTTTATATGGAGCGAACTTGCTATCTCTTTCTGTTCTGATTCCTTTGGTTTATTTTTGGCCTCCTTTGCATACGCTTCCACATCCCACGAACGTCTCCCATATTGGTCTACCTTGACTTTATCGTTGTTGTCGGACATCTAGTTATACATTTTAAACGTGCTTGTGATTTTTTTCAGCTATCAAAAAATCATAGAGAATAATAAAAACAAAAAAGTGTATTCAAGAGCATAGTCATGGCAAAGGACGTGTTATCTCTCTTAGGACTGAAGGTATCTAAACCAAAATCAGAGAAATCAGAGAAATTAGAGAAATTAGAGTCTTCTGTTTTGTCCAAGAAAGTCCCAGAAGATGTAAAGGCAAAACTCGTTTCTTGCAGCATCGAAAACTACACCCAAAGATGGAAGGTGTGCCCGTATCTTATCTCTAATGTTCCTAAAACAGTAAAGCATAAAGGAGCAGAAGTGAAGGTTGCTGCATTTGACATGGACAGCACTTTGATAAAGACGATATCTGGACAGACATTTGGCCTCGGTCCCCGCGATTGGACTTGGTGGAACAAACCAAACACTGAATCAAATGTAGTGGAGACTTTGCGCAAGTACCATGACATGGGCTACGTCATTGCAATCTTCACTAACCAAGGATCGTTGGTTCCTAAACCTACAGGTAAGTCGTATCAGAATTTCGTGCTAAAGCTAAATCTGATATTGACAGAATTGGACAAGAATGGGGTACAGGATATTTTTGTATTCTCTTCAGTTAGAAATCCAACCAAGAAGGAAGGTGATAAGTATTTACAATTACAACAAAGAATGAGAAAACCCAACACTGGTATGTGGGATGAGTTTGAAAAGTATTTGCAGGGGATTGGCGTCAAGATTGACAAGTCAAACAGTTTCTTTGTTGGGGACGCAGCAGGAAGACCAAACGACTTCCTGGATAGCGATAAACTCTTTGCAGAAAACAACAACTTGGAGTTTAAAGTTCCAGAGGACTTTTTTAGTTAAAGGACATCACTTCCTTTAATTTGGTATCCAACTCATCATGTTTGGCAATGATTTCGTGGGATTTACCAACAGTGTTAAAATAACCAACAACGTTATTAATAGATCTTTGTTGAATAGGATCATCTAACTTGGGCAATTCGTTCAAAATGTCATAGTGAAGTACAAGACATTTTTCCACGTCGGAAATGTCATTTTCAAATTTAATTGCTTCTTCGGTTGTCTGCGGATAATTTTTAAGAATGATGTTTGTGTCAAAGGAACCGCCTCTAGTGTTTAAAAACAAATTCACTTCTTCTTTCACAATAGCTGTAATAAGACCCTTTGGAATGGGCTTTCTTGCCTTTTCCAAATCCTGCAATAAGAATGAATATTTCTTGGTATCGTCTTGCTTCTCTTGCTCCAATAACAAAGAGGGATCGATAATTTTGGATTCCTTGCCTGTTTTTTCCTTCAAGTGAGCAGCCAACTTGTCAACGGTGGTGTCACTGTGGACATAAGGCAAAACGTAGAACTTGTAGTTTTCATTCTTTTCAAATGAAACCAATTTATTACGTCTCTTTATCCCAGTTAATTGCTCGTATTCTTTGAGTTCGCGCTCGTCAGCAAAGGAGTTTTGAGGAGCGCTCTTTTTATCAACGTTTCTTCCTGCTAAGAATAAGGCTCCAGTGGAGAACAAGAACATGTAAAAAAGATAACGCACTCTTGGAGGTGAATCTTTCTTACTGGTAGAATAAGTTCTGGTGGCAAACTTGGCTCCACTGCGGTACGATTGAATTAATGTGTTACCAGGATTGGTTCTGAGAAGGCTTCGGGAAAACATTTTGATATATGGATTGATATGTGAATTGAATTGACTGTAAATTTTTAATATTTTAATATTCAGAGCAAGTACGGTGGTTGCAAGTTGATCACGTTATATGTCGATCACGTGACCATACCCAATTCTGATCAAAAAAATTTTCCATTTCCAAGAGACACACCAAGTAAATAGAATAGACAAACTAAGCCTAAATGTCGTTGGTTCACTTGGCAAACTTCTGCTCACACTTGAAAAACTGTACCAACGTATCCATTGCCAAAACGTCGGTGCCTTTCACCCGATTACACTTGCAAGCCGCTGTGGGGTTATATAAAGAAGGGTTCATTTCGCTGGTACAGAAAGGTTCTATAAATGGGCCTGATTTACAACCAGTTGAGGTCACTCCAGATAACATTGCATCTCGTAGATTGTGGTTGGGATTGAAATACCGTAAGAACCAACCAGTTATCAGAGAAATATCATTGATTTCCAAGCCAGGTAGAAGAGTCAACTTGTCAAACATCGAAATCAAGGCCTTGGCTTCTGGCTTGCCTGTCAGATTCATCAAGCCCTTGCAACCTGCAGAGTCGATTTTCATCAAGACCTCAGTGGAAGGAGAGCAAGTTTTGGAAATTCAAGAAGCTGCTAAGAAGAACCTTAGTGGTATGGCATTGTACCGTGTGAAGTAAAACAATCTGTAAATATATAATATACAAAAGCACGATAATAGATTTTTAATTGTAGTAGTTACAGTTGGCTATTTACTAGTTCGCATTGCTAGTTTAAGAGAAATAAAGTACTAATTAGAAGGACACCTTTTGAGAAAGTCCAGTATTCCAGCTAGACATATCAACCTGCCAACCCTTCCATAAGAGCAACTTTTCTCTAAAGTCAACAATTTCGTCGAGGTTTAAGTTTTGCTTGGATTCGGATGCAAATTCGTTCTTGGTGATAATAGCCTTTGCAGGTTGTACGGTCACTGGGGGAGGAGTATTATAGGAAGGTTGAGAAGCAGGGGTTCCATTGTTTTTCAAACGGGCTACTTCAGATTCAAGAGAGCTTATGGTATCATCCAAGTCCATTTTGGAGAGTTTCAATTCTGTGTTATCATCTCTTAATCTGCTGATAGTGTTCTTTTGGGTTTCCACGGTCAATTCGAGTTCTTTGATTTTCTTTTCAAGATCAGAGTACGAAGGAGAGTATTTGTTTGGTGCTTCTGTGGACTTTGTTGGAGTTTCCACCTCCTCTTTTGGCTCGTCTACTTTCTCTGAGGATTCTTCTGATTTGGCAATTGGGGTTTGCTTAGATTCAGATTCCTTTGATTCCCCAGTTGATTCTTCAGGTTTTGGTTCCTCAATTACTTCTTCAGACTTTGATTTCTCAGTTGATTCCTCGGTTGTCACCTTAGGCTTTGACTCTTCTGTGCTCAGCACAGCTGGTTCTTCTGGTTCAACCAGTTGTTCCTTGTCAATATCGTCAGTCTCATTCTCGTCCTCTGTTTTCTTCTTGGTCTTGTTCTTTTTCTTGCTTTTCTTCTTCAATTCAGCAATCTTCTTTCTAGCTGCCTCCAATTTCTGTTCCTTGCTCAACTCATTGTCAGATGTGTCGGACATTTTGGGTGTAGTGTATCCTTTTAGATCCGCTTTTTGTTTGGCTGGTAGATTTGCAGTTGGGGTGTTTATTTTGCGGTTTGGGTGTTTACATGTTGCGGTTTGGGTGTTTTCTCAGGTCACTATGAGCATTTGCACTATGGGTGTTTTCACTATGGGCATTTGCACTCTACTCATTTTTGCACTTGGAGTCTTCACACTATTCTCCTTTGTACTTTTCTCATATTTGCACTTTTTACACTTCTCTTTGTACTTCTCTTTGCATCATCTTTGCTCTTTTCTCCGAGACAGTTTAATATGAAGAGCCAGGGCCACGCTGAAGATCTTGATGTTTGCATAACCATGGAAAGTTGATTTTAAAACAGTTGAGAACCCCTAGGGTTGCAAACTTCTTTGTCAGAGGCAAAATGTCCCTTACTCCGAGACTATTTTAGTAGGAAGAATCAGGGCTTCGCTAAAGATCTGTGCTTGCATAACCAAGGAAAGTAGATTCTAAAACAGTTGAGAACTCCCAGGGTTGCAGATTTTCTTTATCTAAGGCTCATTAACCCTTAAAGCTTTTTTTTTGCTCTTTTTCAAGTTTATAGTGGTTACTGAGTGTGGTTAACCAATCATATGTTAATTATAACAGTTATAGGTGATAGTGGCTTCATGTATTCACCACTAGTGGTTATAGTTTTCATATATATATAGGGTTTTCAACTATAGTGGTTATGACCAAATGTAACGTCGTAATGTACTTGTCCCTTCTTTTCCCATAGAATCCACACTCAACCATTCTATATGTACTCCTTCTAATTTTTTTGCATGGCTATTTTTTCAAGGAACCTTGGTGGTTCTCGAAATGAGCTTTTGATATTAAAGAGGTTATAAGCTTTTTTGAAACTAATATATAAAGTTGCCAGTATTCACCGAAAGATTACATTTTTTATCCATACACAACATTAGAATTAATATAGAACATGTTGGATACTATTGTTGATCTGTTTTTCCTCGATAAAAGAGATACTTGCAAAGCTGATAATGATTACAATGGAGAACATTGGGCTGCTCGTATATCTGCTGTATTTGTCATTTTGGTGACTTCTGCCTTGGGTACCTTTTTCCCCGTGTTGGCCTCGAGATACTCCTTCATCAGGTTACCCTCTTGGACATTTTTCATAGCTAAATACTTTGGTTCTGGGGTGATCATTGCAACTGCATTTATTCATCTTTTACAACCCGCAAATGAATCCTTGTCCAACCTGTGTCTCGATGGGGTTTTCCAGTCATATCCACTTGCATTTGCCATTGCATTGATAACATTGTTCTTGTTATTCTTCATGGAGCTCGTGGCATACCGTTTTGTTGAGAAGAAGGTTGCAGCACATGCAGACTCCGAAGGCGGACACTCCCACTCCCACTTTGGTGACGAAAATATGTACATAAAGAAGGATCGTGACGAAGAAGAGGAAGTAGAGACCGCTTCCACCAAGGGTAAGGATCAAATCAACCCTTACCCATCCCACTTTCAGCATGCACACGACCACCAGGACCCAAATGACGTCAACAGTCCTATCAATGACACTGACAAGGAACAGTACTACGGCCAGTTGTTGTCTGTTTTCATCTTGGAGTTTGGTGTGATCTTCCACTCTGTCTTTGTTGGTTTGTCGCTCGCCGTGGCCGGAGAAGAGTTTATCTCTCTTTACATTGTGATTGTGTTCCACCAAATGTTTGAAGGATTGGGGTTGGGTTCCAGAATTGCAACCACCCCTTGGCCTCGTTCCAAGAGAAGCACTCCTTGGTTGTTGTGTTTGGGCTACACGCTTACCACGCCAATTGCCATTGCCATTGGGTTGGGTGTCAGACACTCTTATCCACCAGGATCCCGTACTGCTTTGATCACAAATGGTGTTTTTGACTCCATTTCAGCAGGTATTTTGATTTATTCCGGTATAGTTGAGTTGATGGCTCATGAATTCTTATACTCGAACGAGTTCAAGGGAGAAAATGGCTTTACTAAGATGTTGTGGGCCTACTTCACCATGTGTTGGGGTGCTGGATTAATGGCATTATTAGGAAAATGGGCTTAATTGTATTCTGTTTCATTTGAAACCCTTCTCTTGGTTAATTTTTGGAAACTTCCTTTCTATTCATATGATTTTTTGGCAACCTTGTGCTTTTTATAGATTTAATCGTAATTTTATGCAAAAGGTGTAGAAATATTTATTATTGTATATCTACCTTCAATTCAAGTGAAGTCTGTAATAGCTAAATATTTACTGGGTAAGCTTTACTCTTTAATTTCAATATTACCGGTTTGTTAATTGTATGATTGAGTTTCTAACTCGGAACTTTTTTTTTTTTAATATATGCTTTAATACATTTTTTTTAACTCAATGATATATATTTAAGTATAATTATTCAAATCTATATAATATAGCATAAAAGTAAGAGGACTTTGACGTCTACTAATTCGAATTTATCTTTATTGGAGTGTAAACCAATGCAGAGCTCTCCTCAGGTGGGACTCACTGGCGTAACTACTTTAGTTGAAATTTTGTGATTTTTGATAAAAAAATACCAAACTAATGAAAAAAAGGTTAACCTGAGGAGAGCTCTTCCTTGGATAGAAAACCGGACGAAGAGAAGTTCGAATCAGTAGACGTCAAAGTCCTCTTACTTTTATGCCCCAATATATAGATTTGTATAATTATACTTCAATATATATCATTGAGTTAAAAAAAATGCTAAGAATGATTTCATGTGATAGTTCTAAGCCATAAAATGAATGTACAGTTGTGTGAGGATACGTAGTTTTAGATTACTATTGCATTCACTGTATGATTAGATTGTTGAGATTTGCAGCCAAAGAAGTGCCAGAATAGGGAAAATGCCAAATAGGTGTTGTGCTCAAGAAATAACACAGATTATCTTATTTGCTTTGCTAACATGTACATGAAATGTTTATATCAATTGTACTAAAATTCTCTGAATACTATTGGGAGAATGAATGCATTTCATAACTGTAGAAGACAATTGAAGTGTTCCAGGTAAAGAAAGATGTATAAGCTATAAATGTATAATTTATAAAGTGTATACCTATAAAATGTATACCTATCTAAATACATGATTTATTTATCTAAAATAAAGCCGGGACTCCCATGAAGAATATCAATGGAATAACGAGATACTAAAGATTTAAAAATACTCAAGACAATCCAGTCAACAGGATCTTGAAGGATGTTCAAAGTAATTCCGTAGAATCCCGTACATAGAAGAAATAACATAGAAGAAATTACTTCACAGTTTATTACATACATACTTTATTACGTACATTGTTTATTACTTAATTTAAGTTCAAAAAAAGCAAACCCGGGGTACATTTTTATCATCGACATGTTTAGACAAGTAGGCAGAACCGGTTTAAGAAGCTTCATTCGTCCATACAGTGGGAAGTTTACCACCGAGTACGTTCCATCTCCACCCAAACTCCCCAAGGAAGACCAGGAAGAGTTTGAAAGATTGCAAAAGATTGCAGCTTCTCAGATCGCCATTGAAGAGTACAACGACTCTTTGAAGGAGGAGAAGGAGATCAGACCACCCAAGGTAGAAGGTGGTAGTGTCGTGTCGGAAGACTCCAACGGCGGGACCGACATTGGTAGTTTTGCTGTGTTGAAGACTATTCCTGAATTTGAAGGGAATACCAATCCCAAGACAGGCGAGGTCGGGGGTCCCAAGCAGGATCCTTTGAAGCACAATGATTGGGCTTTCAATGGGAGAGTGACTGATTTTTAAGTAATAAATGTATAAGGTAATAAGCGTATAAGTAGAGTAAGGTGTGTGGTGTAAGGTGTATAAGGTGTGGCGTATAAGGTGTATAAGGTATAATGTGTATAAGTAGAGTTAGGTGTATAAGTACAGTATGAGGCGTAGAACATTCAAATAACTAGCACGAGCTATCAGAACCAATCAACCTACCTAAATTTAACTAAATACAAGTCCCATACTAAACCGGGCATCGCGAAATTTTAACAAGCATGGACTTTGACCCATTGGACTTGTTTACTCCTCGGGAGGACACACAGATAGAAGAGACGTACCTAGAGACAGAGAAGACAGATACACACAATCAACCACCTTCCTACGATGCACCCGAAGAAGACACCAGCCACCTTGAACCGCTTCATGTACTTGATCTACCATCCATCACACTCAAGCCGCCAGCAATAGTGCTCTTGACGTTGCTAAGATTGCTTATTCCCAACGAGTCGTTCAACTTCTCTGTGTCCACCGATCTCCTGGTTGACGAAACCAAAGTGTTTTCCTCGAGAAACATCTCCCCGCTGCATTTACACACCTCGCTAGAATGGCTAAAGGTTTATTGTAGTAGGTTCAATACGGAAACCAAGTTGGCATACTTGCCGCATGTTGCCGAGCCCTTCAAGAGTACCAAGGAGTACAACGCATACTTGACGAGTCTAGTGTCGAACGATTTGACCTGGGTGTCTTCTGAGGACAAAGAGGCGATAAGCAAGGAGGCTTGTCTTCGTCTTAGTGAGAATTGCGGAAGAACTGCACAACCGGATAGAATACGCAAGATGGTGATTCCTGCACTAGAGCAGTTTCTCCAGGAACCCCACATCAAGCTAATGGAGCCCTCGTTAACCAGCGACAATCTTGGGTTGAAAACATGGGGGTCGTCGTTGATTCTTTCCAACCGTCTTGCCAGTTCCCACCACAAGTACATAAAGAACAACGTATTGGAGCTAGGCTCGGGCACAGGCCTCGTGGGGATGGTAAGTGCTGTGCTAGGATACGACACCACATTGACTGACCTAAAGGAGATCACCCCCAACTTGCAGCATAACATCGAGTTGAATGGGATAACGGCCAAGGTGCATGAGTTGGACTGGTGTGATCCAAGTTCGTTTATAGAGGCGTTTGGTGAGATCACGTTCAACACGATTCTTGTCAGCGACCCCATCTACTCTCCAAACCATCCTCATTGGGTGTTGAATATGATCAACAAGTTCTTGAATAGGCAGGATAAAGAGGCAAGAGTGCTTGTGCAGGTGCCACTAAGACCCACGTTTGAGGACGTCAGGGCTCTTCTCTGGAAGTTGTTCTCCGAGAGTGGGTATGTGGAGATGGAGAGTGAGATAGAGGAGGGGTATGATGATTTTGGCAAGCTGGAGTTTTGTTTTAAGATGTACAGAGCGAGTGCCGAGCGAGTGCCGAGCGAATAGCGAAGCGATTAAGCGATTGAAGATTTAAGATAGATTGACGATTTGAAAATTTAAAGATTTAAGATTGAATATTTGAAGATTGAGCGATTAAATATGCAAGCCAATTGACAAGACTAGCAGGGAGTGTGGACTCCAGAACAACCTCAACCTCCCAGCCTTACACTGATAGTCCAAGATCTATTTGCAAAGGTTGCAATTTACAAAGCATATATTCAACTATCCATATAACGCAGGGTTGTGTAATATCATAGTAGAACATGTAGTACAAATAGATTAAATCCATATATCATTGCCCCCCCTGTTAAATATATTATAACCACTGCATACAGTCGTTTTACTTTTATTCATATTAAATTAATTTTGCAACCAATTGAAAATTCAACAAAATGCATTAGTACAGTCATTTGACTTTTAATTAATATCACAAGAAACAAATACCCAAACCAAGTATGAGCTACTCGCTACGCTGGTAGCTCTTTCATAATTTTTTATCAATTGGCTGTAAAATTAATAAACCATGTGTATACGGATGAATGAAAATAGACTGTACTTGGTCTGAATATTTCTGGTTCCAGGTATGAATAAAGAAGACTGTATTAGTTTCTAAGAAAGTAGCACCGTTACAATAGGTAATAAATAGCCAATCAAATGACAAATCGATTACTAACTGTATTTCATATCCAAACCACATACCCAAAGTATATCAGATGTACTGCTACTCGGTTCACTATCTCTGGAAGAATGTATTAGTTATCTAGAATATACATTTGAAATCTCATGGCGGCAAATTCCGAATCAAAAAACTTAGCAAATAAAGCTAGTTACTAGTCAACCATGTCGTAGAGCCAACATCCATATAAACCACACTCACCTCACTCACTACAAGAACTTCTTCAACCCCTTTAATCTGGTAATAGCATCTTCCAAGATCGCATCGTCCTTACAAACCGCAAATCTAAGACACTTTTCCAAGCCGTGACCCTGTCTGTGGTCTGGGTGGAGGAATTCGGTTGGCGGGATCCCTACAACGCCAAACTCCTTGATCAACCAATAGGCCAACTTGAAGTCGTAAGGTCTGTCTGCGATTCCCTCAGGGTACTTGTAATCCTGAGGGATCTTCAACTTGGCCAAATTGACCAACAAAAAGTACCCCCCGTCAGCCACGGTGTAAGGGAGCTCCAACTCGTCAAACACCTTGGTGAAGAGCTTGTACTTGTTCACGTACTCCTTCTGGGTCTTGGCAAAGTAGTCCTGTTTGGTGGCTTCAATGAAGGCCTGGGAAACCGCCTGCTGCAAAGGAGAAGGCGTGCAGAAACAGATTCTGGTGTGGGCGGCAGTGACGTACTTGAGCAAGTTGGCCGGGCCCTGGACAAAGCCGATTCTCCAGCCGGTGGCGGCAAAGGACTTGCCCGCGGAGCCCACGGTCAAGGTTCTTTCCGCTAATTCTGGTAATTCAGGTAAGGCAGCCGGACGTGGGAAGGTGGGCGTGTAGTACAAGTTCTCGTACACCTCGTCGCTGACAAGAATCAAGTTGTTGTCAATGACGATCTTGCCCAACTTGACGAGCTCGTCCTTGGTGGCGATTTTGCCGATGGGGTTGTGTGGGGTGTTCAAGACAATCATCTTGGTTTTTGGGGTGATGGCAGCGTTTAACCCATCCCAGTCGAATTCCCAGTCGTCCCCCGTGACGTTCTGCGAGTCCAATTTGCTGGGATACTTGATCTGCACGTACTTGACCTTGGCACCAGTCATCTCGATATTGGGCACGTACTGGTCAAAGAAAGGTTCAAACACCACCACTTCGTCACCTGGGGTCAAGAACCCAAAGAAAATGGAAAAAATACCTTCGTTGGCACCCGTGGTGACCTGGACCTCACTCACGTCCACTTCACGGCCATACGACTTGGAGTAATGGCGAGCCACCTCGGCCAACAAGTTGGGGTTTCCTCGGGCGTGGGAGTACTGGTTGAACTGGGGCTTGGTCAATGCCTCGGTAACAGCCTCAATGGCAAAGTCCGGGGGGTTATAGGAGAAGAATCCCTGGCCCAAGTTGGCCACAGGCTTTCCCGACTCCTCGACGGCCTGGGCAGCGGTTTCGTTGATCAAGGACCACACGTCCTTCTGGCCCGGCTTGTTGTAGAAGTAGGGGTTGTGCAAAGATTCGGCGGAAGGCTTGGTGGTCATGGTTCTGAGGGTTGTTCTGAGGGTTGACTTGAATGGGATTCGAAGCATGGGGGGAAATTTATACGCTTTGGTGAATCATATCCGATAAGGTCCACAGTGGCACGTGAGCTTTGGTGATTATTAGGAGTTAGGTGATACCGGGGATAATGGGGTGAAGAGGGATACAGTGGGATGCTTACACGTGTAGAGATATATACTAGGTAGATATATACTAGGTAGATATATACCAGGTGATCACTCTAAACGGAGTCATTTTTTCATCAATTTTCCATATACATATTTTCTGATTTATGTATACACATTTCTCAGAAGTAGATCTATTTGTGGTATACACATAAATTTGTACTAGTATATACTTCTTATATTTGTACTAGTTGTATTTGCAAGTATACTTCTTGGATTTGTACAAGTAATTCGTGAATGTATATACTTCATTAGTTATATTTATACAGTATATACATATATTAACATAGATCATCACAGCCACGTCATGACTCAATCCTGACTACCACGACCATTTCCCATCACACAACCACACCTTCACCCAATACACCTCGCAATTCTCACGCTATATTTAAGAAAACCTCAAACGTATAATCTATAAACATTAAACCAGTTCATTCTCGTTTACCTATTCCTCTTGAAGCTTCTCATAAGAACTAGCTCATAATTGTGGTAAAATTGCAGCCATGTTGTTTTCTCTGCGTTTTGCAGCAAAAAACGTTAAGGACTGCAACCGGAGTATTCATGCAAGTATACGACGAATGAAGATACGGTTTATTACTCTAATCATGTGTTTGGTCTATCTATTATCTATTTATTGTCTCTTGTCAAGCCATGCTGCAACTGATCAAGTACCGGAGAAAAGGCCGAGGAATACCCCTCTTCAATGACCCAGGGTTCACTGGTATTCTTGTGAATCACCTCACATGCATACCCAGTCACCAAGAGCCCCGGAGGCCTGGATCCACACGCTTCTACGGCCTCAGCAACCTTTGCTAGGCTAGTTCGTATGATTCGTTGGTCAGGACTGGATGCTCGTTCTATAATCGCAACTGGAAGCTCCGGGTCCCACTTATGCTCTATCAACTGTGGAATGAGTTCCGTTATTCTATGCAATGCCATGAGGAAAATGGTGGTCCGTGACCCTACAAACTCCGGAAGGTTGGGCAATGCTCCACGACGACCCGTACCTGTACAGATCAAAACCTGATCGGACACTTCCCGATGTGTTACGGGGATGTTTGCAAGCACAGGAGCAGCCAAGGCAGACGTGATCCCAGGAACAACAACAGGTGTATACCCGTTTTCGCTAAAGAAATTGTACTCTTCTCCGCCTCGCCCGAAAATGTAGGGGTCACCTTGCTTCAATCTAAGAACAACCTGGCCATTCTTCAAGCCTTGCAATCCCATCTGCAAAAGCTCCTCCTGCGCTCTTTCCGCATTCCCAGGGAATTTCTTAGCAATGTATAACTTGGTTCCCTTTTTAGGAATGAGGTCCAAAACCTGCTGCGGCACCAACTTGTCTGCCAATATCAAATCCGCAGAGTGGATAAGCTGGAGCGCTCCTATAGTTAGCAAGTTAACAGACCCAGGCCCGGACCCAACCAAGTAGATAGAACCCTTCTGGGAGGAAATGGCAGGGACAACTTCCATCTTATGCTCCTTATAAGAATGACTCAAATCATCCAACGAAATGTCTGCGAGTTTTTTCAAAGGATAGTACTCTACAATCTGGGACAACCACCTGCTTCTTTGCAACCGTTTCTGTTCGGGGCTCATGTTGAATTCCTCCACTAGCGAGTTGATGGAGGTGTGCACTGCATCGTCGTCGTTCTCGCCAATCAGAGTGGTTACATGGTCTTGCTGTTGGATAACCCGTCTAAGCTCTCCCACCTTGTCGCAGATCTCGGAGATATTCCCAGGCAAAGAGTGCACTAGTTCTCTTTTGATCTTGGATGCTAGTTTGCAGCCTTTTCCACCGGTGGTGACGCCTAGCTGGAAATCCCCCGAGGTGTGTGTGGCTAAAAGGGTGAATGTGCAGTACTCGGGGGAATCCGAGGTGTTTATGGGTATTCTTAGTTTTCTACAAACATTGAATATTTCACTCTTTAAGGTTTCCCATTCTGGAGATAATGTTACAAAGACACGATCCACTATCCCGTCCACATCCGATCTACCTAAGGATTTTAACTGGGATTCGATGGCGGATATCACGAATGGGACTTGTACTATCTTAACATCCGATAGTTTGTGCTCTGTATTTGATAAAAGTATGGGGATTGCCCCGGATTCTTCACTTGAACGGAGTCTATGAGATACGGCGGTAGACGTTCCTATGATTAAATGGACTTCGTTTTTGGTATTAAGTGATGCAAGGAGATTAGTCATGGTGGGAGTAGTGGTAGTGCTAGTAGTAGGAGTAGTAATACTAGTAGTATTACTACTATATATATGTTCTTATTACTACATGTCACGTGAGTTTCATACTATCCTCTCAATTATGATGATACAGTCTTTTGACTTTTTAACTGGAAATAAGATTCAAGTATGGCATTTTTACGTCCATTTATTTTATTGATAGATGCCTTTTCAGAATCAACTCTTGGGTTGAATATTACCACTGTTATGAATATTAAATGATGACTGTAATATAAAAATGAAAAATTAATATTTTCAAGGTAGATTATATAATACATACTGCTGCTGCTGCGCTTACATAAGACACGATATCATGCGATGGCAGCATCAAACATCTCCAGAGATCTCCAGTAATAATCATATCCACTAGTATCCATATCCACTAGTAAAATGGCCAAAAGACACTTAGGATTAGGCAAATCTGCCAAAGCTAAGAAACAAAAGACAGAAGCCACCGAAGAACCCCCCAGCAACGAAATCACCGTTGAATTGAACCAAGAAGCGGATGCAAACGATGAAGTTGCCCAATTAAAGGCTTTATGGGCCACCTACTTGAAGTCCGAGAAGGAAAACGAACTCATGGTGAATGGGATTATCCATGAATGTGACCGATTGTTGAGACACTCCAAGATTGGCGGGCAAACGGACGGAGTTGAATTGGATGATACTTTCTATGTGATTTACTCTCTTGCGCTTTGTGAATTGGCCAATTTCAATTCCGTTGAAGAACTCAAGGTCCAGGAGTTCTTTGAGGCAGCTGTAGAGCGTGTGGAGTCTGGGTTGACGCACTTCCCCAAGTCGGTTCAGTTGATGTTTGCAAAAGCAAAGATTGGGATTAACAGGATTCCATTGCAGTATATTTCCCAAATGAGTGTGGAGAGTAAAATCGGGAAGACGTTTCCTGAAATGAGCGGGTTGTTGGATGATGTGTTGGCTGTGTATGAGGAAGCTGAAGGGGGGGCTGTATCTAGCAAGGAGTTTCACTTGTTTAACGCTGAGAATTTCGACATTTTGGAAGCTCTTGATGATTTGTTAGACATTGTTGATAAGTTTGGAGAAGAGGAAAAGGATGATGAAGACGAAGAGGAAGATGACGAGGAAGAGCAGGAGCAAGTCAAGTTATCTAAAAAACACCCAATTTATTCGATCAGAGAATCAGACAAGTACAACCAATGGTGGAGAGACCATGTGGTTGTATACTTGGAAAACGTGGATAAACAGGAGAACACCGAAATCACCCCATTACGTCGTAAGATCTGCCAACGCATAGGCCAGTCGTACTTACAAGAAGCGGAAGTGCCATCGGGCGTGTTTACCGCATTATCATATGACGATGAATTTAAAGACGAGACCGAGTTAAACGGGTTGACCAAGGACGAAGCACAAAAGATCTCGCAAGACTTGATCTCCACAGCCTTGAAGTACTTGAGATTGGCCCAGGACGAGGACCCAGAGTCGTGGGTGAGTGTTGCCGAAGCGATTATTTCTTTGGGGAACTTGTATGATTTGGAGAGTGAAGACCAAGAGAAGTTGTATAAGGAAGCTGAAGAGATACTCAACAAGGCAAACAATGCCACCAACGGTAAGTACGAGGATGTGTTACAGAACTTATTAGAGGAATAAACAGTAGAATCCTAAATGTATTAAATGTTATTTTTATGTAAAGTCTAGGCCGTGGCCATATAGAGAACATCTCTGTAGAATTAAAATGGGTCATAAGGTGCGTAGGGGATTCTATAAAAAGTCTAGATGAAGTGAAGCTTTACACACGGCTGGTCATGGTACTTTCACTTTGGAGTTTCATGGCATTTCTCTCGTGGGCATTCTCCTTACAGAATTGCAACCCTTGACACAAGTGGTCCTCCAACAACCTGTGCTTGGCACAAAACTTGCCCGAACAGTGGCTACAAGTGCCCACCATGCGTAATGGAGCAGAGACACAGCCGGTAAAGGAACACTTGTTCTTCTTCTTAGTCTTCTTGACGGTAGCTGGGGCAGGGGGCTCCGAAGAGGATTCGTCACTCATGAGGATAACAGAGTCGTTGTTTTCAATGTGGAAGTGCAGGAGAAACCCATTCTCGGGCGTGAGCTTGGTTCCGTTAAAGATGAGCTTAAAGTCTGACGGCAACTTGACGCCTGAAGGACAGGACACTTTGGCCAACGAGCGGAGCTCTTCAACAGTGGCCTGGGCGGAGACGACAACGGTGTAGGACACCTCGGTAGATAATCTGATAGTTAATTGCATGGTGGATGTGTGTATATATGAGCGTGGAAGTATGAGTGTAGATGTATATATATATATATATATTATATGTGTATATATATTATATGTGTATATATATTATATGTGTATATATATGTTATGTATGATATCTCTGGCCTTCGGCTTCTATTTATACAATTGATAGTCAGTGGCGGGAAAAAAGAAATTCGCAACCACAGCATACGTTAACACTATCAGGCCGGGCCAGAAAAAGGAAGGAGGAAGAGGATAGGCTTGTTATGTAGCGCAGTCTCGCATAACAATAGCCAATAACCAAGGCTTTTTCTTTTTCTTGCTGGGACGGGAGGAGACTAGTGCTGGAGGCATGGTTGCTGATTAGTTGAACCGAGGGTTGTATACAGGTGTGAGTGACGTTTGAGATAAGTGGCAGGCCAATGACATAAGGGGGTCCACGATGATATCATGCGTATCAAGAGGTAAGTGGTAAGTATGGGAAGTGGTAAGTGGTAGTATTCCTGATACTAATATTATAGTGTTCTACAGTGTATATGAATGTGTATATGTGTATATGTGTATGTGTATGTGTATATGTATACACATATACATGTATATGTACTTGTAGTACTTGTATTTGCTATCACCTTTGCTATTGAATTTGCTATTACAATTATCATTTTCATTTTCATTTCACCCGGGATTAATAGATGGTAAGTATGATAACCAAGTAATGAATCAAAGTATAGTAAGTACGGTATATATGATAAGTATGGTACGTATATATACATGGTACGTATACATGGTACGTATACATGGTACGTATAGTACGTATAGTACATATAGTTCGTATGGACTCCCTTACAATTCTTCGTTAAATGTATATTCATGCACCAGAGGTGTCTCCATATTCTCTCGAAATGGCCCTATAAAAAGTCTAATTTATCATGTAACCTTATTCAACAATTATCATAATGTCGAATGTTATTCCCAAAAATCCTAGAGTCTAGCTCTGTAATAAAATAAAAATCAGCCCTTAGGCTGGACGAAACCAGACAAACCTGGTATGGTATCGTGTTACTCATGCTCTGTTCAATGCATCTTATACTCATCAATCTCTCTTGCACTACCAGAGCGTTTAGTCAAAACCACCTTCTGGGCCGTCTTGGCCTCCTCTTCACTCTTTTTCACAACTGCATGGTTGTCAAACATAATCCGAACCACCTCCTTTCTCTTGAACTTGGGAGAGGTTGGAGTGAAGGTTGGAGAAATGGTGGAAAAGGTTGGAGTGCCAGACTCGCTAACTGTTGATGAAGTTGTAACAACTGTGCTTGTAATGGTTGGTTGAAGTTCCCTGTTTGCTGGGATTGGGGTGGCGAATACTGCGGAAAGGATAGTGAAAAGGACTGTGAACTTCATGATTTAAAGGAATGACTGTGAAGTGGTGCCGAAACAAGACAAGGCCAGTTTTCGCTGGGGATCATCACATATAAATAAACTCCAAATCCTTCATATGTAAGGAATATCCCTGCAAAACTATAGATACATCTGCGCTCAGAACAATACACTGCCAAAACATGCCGCAGCCAAAATAAAAAAAGGTTATTTATATCGATATTACAAAGAGGTTGCATCGCGTCGTCTTTGAAAGAATAACACCTACAGCCCCTTTGGCATTGCCCCAGTGCCGGCAGATCGTGTTTTACGGGTAGCCAGGGTTAAAGTCGTTTTCTTTCCTCGTACCGGCAATCTTAGTAATCGCTTT
Organism: Aciculoconidium aculeatum; assembly: GCA_030579395.1. Classification (NCBI taxonomy): domain Eukaryota; kingdom Fungi; phylum Ascomycota; class Pichiomycetes; order Serinales; family Debaryomycetaceae; genus Aciculoconidium; species Aciculoconidium aculeatum. Next base: position 36,184 of record JAKTQU010000080.1, read on the forward strand.
TAAAAGGCCACCTAATTTCATTTCATCCGGTTGTGGTGCCACCGCCTACGCATGGATAATACGCATGGTTAATACGCCTGGATTCATATTGTGAGCGTCGACACTTTATTATTTATCTATTTTACTTTATGGGGAAAAGTTCCCAGTTTGCTTTCAATCGAAGGAGCAGATTACACAAACGCAACCAGGGGTAACATCTACGACGCTGCATGTTGCAGGAATAAGCAAGGAAGTAACAAATACTATAAACTATATATGAATACACATATGTACCAAGGTCTATCCATTTATACTTTCACTCTTATACTTCCATTCTTATACTGTCATTCTTATCTTATACTTCTTACTCCACGTCTTATCTTTGTTCCTTATCTGTTTCAGATTATTGAGTCTGGAACAATTATGCTTTTCTCAGTCTCAAGCCCTTGCTGATTAACCGGCCGTCCTGTTTGTGTTGGATTTGTTCTAATCCATTGTCTTGTGTTTCCTCTTCTTCTTGTGCTGCTTCTTCCTCTACATGTTCATCTGGCTCCTCATGATAATCAGCAACCGAGGAAAAAATTTGAACGTCGGCCAAATTATCAAGATTATACACATCCGCAGATTCCAAATGATCACTCTTGACGCGCTCCACCCTATCCTTCTTTTCCACATACTCGCTCTCCTGCCCATTGTACTCTCTATAAAACAGATCATAATCCTCAAACATGTTTGGCCCGTATCTTGCACAAAACGCATTTACGCGTTGTCTTAGTTTTTCACGGGTATGCTGCAAGGTTTCTACATGAATTTGCTGGTTATGATGGCTCAACATGGAAATAAATAAGGGCTTTAATGATTTGTAATAGTCGACGCCAATCTCGCCAACCCTTAGCGATGCATACGTTGTGAAAACCGCCCACAAGTAAAACACGCCAAAGATTAACGCAGTGGGTAATACACCCTCACTGTGTGGGATTATTTGCATCCTCTTGACCACGGTGGTTCCAATGACCGAGTAAAACACATAGAGAGCGGGTGCCAATGCTAGTGCCACCAATATCTTCCAAGTTCCGAGCACGTCCTTGGCCTTGATCTTCACCGTGGACGACGCCAACGCTTCCCTGGCCTTCTGATGGGAAATCCGCCTGGCTAAATAAAACACTGGGCTGAACAACACAACGCCCGGCAAACTGAGGGTTATGAAGATTGCAAACTTTGTGAACACTTTGAAAAACCTGAGCGCGGTGTTGATTCTAGAAGACGAGTTGAGTGATTCCACTTGGTGGTCATGGATCCCGTAGCGGTGTAACTGCTTATTGTACTCTTGCACCTTTTCCTTCAACTCTACTACATCCGGGTCGTTGGCGTACTTGTTGTACCCAGCCACAAGCCGTCGGTTCATCTCCACCACGAGTGGCAACGGGATGGACTCGCGGAGACCAGAGGTGTACAATCTTCTGGCCGCATGCAATGCCATGAGCGTGTCGTAGTCGTCACAGGTGACCGTGACTTCCTTCAAGCTCAACGTGATGGTCTCAAGGAGCTTCCCCACTGCGTCTCTGGAGTTGGCTACATACGCCTGCGCCATAGACTCGTCCACGTTGATGGGCTTGCCAAACTCAATCACTACTCTGGACCGGAACTTGTGTGGGTGGAAGTAGTTCAAGCCCACGGGAATCACCTTGACGGGTCTGACGGGGCGCTTCTGCTGGATCTGCGAGGCTACAGCACCCAAGGCCATAATGGCCACGCCCGGTTTTAACGGCAAGAGGTCGGGTCTATCGTGGGAGCCTCCCTCGGGGAAGATCCCCAAGACTTTGCCCGAGTTTAAGTGGTTGAAGACGTTTTTGAACACTACGTTGTTGTCCACGTGTGGGGCGAGTTTATACTCGGTTCCCTGGGCCAAGAGGGCCTCGATCCGCTTGTTCTTCTGCGGGTTGGCCAGCTTCAAAGGCGCCTTCAAGGTGAGGTGTGTGTCATCTTCAATGGAGGCAATCTGGGCGGAAGCTAGGGACTGTGGTAAGCCCACAAGGCCCCTTTCCATGCAGTCTGTGGTGAAGCTAGTTTGCGAGCCCACAAGGACCAACGGGTTGGCCGGATCAACCGAGATCAGGCCCGGGGCGGTCTTCAAGAGGTCCAGGGCTCTTTCCACGGGGATGGCACTGCACAACTTGGCGCTGGTGCCCACAAAGGGTCGTTTGTACGACTTGTTGGCAATGAGCAACGATGCCGGTCTGCCACTAGTCTCTCTTACCTTGGACATGACGATAATGGCATCGATGAACTGGTTGTGGTGGGGGGCAATAACAAAGATCACGGGGTCATTCTTGGGGATGTTGAAGGAGCCTCTGCTCTTGATGTCTCTGAAAAACGTGTGGATCACCAAGTTGAAGAAGGACAACACAATGTTGAACACCACATCCAGGAGAATCTCATGGAGGGTCATGGTTGTTATTAGTGGTTGTCGTTTTTCGTATACTACAAAAAAAACCCCTCATGTTATTTTTGAGCAAGGTGGAAATCATATGAATAGAATGTAGATAGAAATTGGGTAGAATGTGGGTAGCATGTAGATAGCATAGGTATCATAGAGATATCATAAGTAGCATAGATATCATATAACAGATAACTTCGAAATCAATGCTTAAGTGTACTCTTGGAATGTATCACAAAGAATGTTAGAGTATTATAATATGCAAAGACTCCACGCAATTGGTGATCCGAGGCTTCTCCTCATTCTTCATTACATCTACATGATCCTTGTCATTCGTAGTTGCATGAACTTCACCCCAGATTTGTAATCTAATTTGTGGCAAGCAAGTATGCTTGTGGGCTATTAGCATGAGATGTTGTATGACTGATTAGAATGCAGAAAGAGTAATATGGAAAATATTTATAGATCAGGGAAAGTATAACCCATCAATGATAAACTAACCTAGAGAAGGTTATGTCAATAGAAAAAAAGGTTATATAAGAAGGTTATGCCTGGTTATGTCAACATGTTATGTCAACTTAGGAGAAGTTTATGCTAGGATAAGAAGGTAGGATAAGAAGCTTATTTAGGATGTTTACTAAATCAACCTTTTAGGAGAAAGGTTATGTTAACCAACAAGTTTATTAATCAATCCATGTTGTTGCTGATTTTGATTACAGTAGTCTAATCTGTTAAGTATTATGGTAACACCAAAAGAGACTTACAATACACATCGTTAATGGGTTACTGGGTTAATATTACTATACCAGATCTTATCTAGGTAAGAAACAGGTTGTAAGGCTGAAACGTGTTCATAAGATTATTGGCTATAGTAAATACAACGTATAGCGTTTTTGAAAACTTTTTGAGCTTGACTGTGTATATACACTGGTTATCTGGACCTGCTACAATACTCTATTGATATGACCCCAGGTATAAGAAATCACTGCGGTGGAACATCCAACTCTCTAAACCCCCTAGTTTCCCTTCTGCTTATCTTCAATTTTCTTTATGACACGTCAAATTTGGAAACCTACGTGTGAATGTTTTAGAATGCTTTTGAATTCCCTGATTATGTATACACCCTATTCTCTACACTTACCCACCTTGTGTTCTAATCCTCGCCCGCAGGAACCTCGTCCTTCAAGATCCTGTTCAATTTCAAGCGTAACTCTGTTCTGTCGTCGCCTCGCAAACTGTCCTTGATGAAATTAACATCTACATCAAGCTGCACCATCTGCAAGGCGCCTCTCAATACACCGCACAAGATCTGGGAGTACCAGAGCTCTTTCTGGACCTTGGGATCGGTGGTCACAGGCAACTCAACAAACTCGGTCAAAGGGTTGGGCTCCGGTATCACCAAGTTGCAGCTCTTGCCGTCAGCACTCCAGTTTTCAATCTGAGGAGTAAAGTTCAAAAAGATCTTGAAGCCAATCTTGGCCACCATTTCTGCGGTTTCTTTGAAGGTCTGGCACCGCTTGGCGCCAGTCTTGGCTAGAAACTCCTCAATGAGTCTGAGTCCTATGTTGTATCCCATCTTGTCCAACTGGCTGTTCACTTCCAAGTAGTTATTGTTGAAGTCTCGACACAATTGTGCCACGACTGATCCGTAGGTCAATGTGAACAACTCGGAGTTCTGAGGCGCGTGTTAGTAAAGGGTGTGTGCATAGGCGTGATCAAACGTACTATCTTCTCGACATTGTTCTTCCAGATATCGTCGGCGTTGTTTCTTCCTTTGGACATGGTGGTACTGAGGTTTGTTGTGGAAATGCGAGGAGATTCTAAGGTTTTAGGGAGGATAGCGAGGAGACTGTGAGGATGTAGTGAGAATTTAGCGAGGGTGTAGTGACTTTTAGGGAGGAATTTGCGAGGAATATGCGAATGTAGTGAGAATTTAGGGAGGAACTTGTAAGGATTTTGCAAGTGTAGCGAGGATTTAGTGAGGATTTAGGTACTGTTAATGCATATAATTCTAGTTCGAGTCTAGATAAAAGAGTATGATTGCGAGTATTTCTCGTATGTCTTATCAGAGTTAATTTTATCTATCTAAAAGATTTTACATATCCATGGGTATTAGATTAATGAATCTAACCCAAACTTTAGATAGTTTGTCAGATGAAAGATTAGATATTATTATTAAAAAGTTATGAGGATACATCGAGATAGTACAAACAGGTATAAGTTGAGTTAACAGAAAAAGTTTAAATCCCTGTGTATTGACGAGATCACCTAAATAGATTTCTCAACCATCCAATGATAACAGAACAGGAACTCAGTACTTAGCCATTTAAGTAGAATATATTAGGTTATTCAGGGTAGGCGTGGATATTAGTCTGACTAAGTAACTTGGATGAATTTATATCGTGTAACCTGGGTAAGTATAGCCGTTGTACAAAGGGTATAAGGTATAAGGTTTACACGGTAGCAAGAACCAGCCAATGCCATTGTATGAAATAGGTGAATTCATTTGTTGATGACTTAAGTTGTTTATTAAATTGTTAATACTATATTGAGAAAATTAAACAGCCAATGAAAATATCAACCTGCCAATTTTAACCTGACAATATTAAACTGTTATTAGATGTGATTATTACTATATTATTGTTATTATGAGAACCGGCAAAATCAAAGAGAAACAAATAAACTAATTATTCATCCTTCTTTCTTTTCTTTCTGTCCTTCGACTCCAAGAATTCCTTGTACTTGGTCAAGGTGATCTTTTCTTGCATGCTCTTGTATTCATCAACAAATTTGTACTGTGTGTTGAGTAACTTGTCCCAAAAGGTGAAGAATGGCTGCGAATAGTTGTGTTTTATACCCCATTGCTGGTGATGGATGTCGTGGTAGATGGAGTTGTTGGGGAAGATGAACTGGAAGGGGTCATAGGGCAATCTGTATCCGCAATGGTCATCCACCGTCTTCAACGTGGCAAACGTGAACAAAAAGAACGTTTCCCTGTGACTGAGGCCAATGATGAAGGCTGCAAAGGATGCCCCCAAAGTATCCAATAAAAAGCCTTCAAACGGATCATTGTACAAGGCACCGTAGGCGTACGGAACATACAACCTGTGATGTCTCGAGTGGAATCTTCTGTACAAGGCCTTGTTAACGTGCATCAAGCGATGCAACCAAAACTGCCAGGTGTCAATGATGCCAAAGGCGATGATGATTTTCACCACAGGCCACACATACATGTAGCCGTAGTAGATCGCAGCGGGAGGCAACATGGGGAGGTACTTGTTCTTGATGACCCACATGCGCTGGACTTCAAAGCCCGTGGTGGGGATGGGGTCGTAGGTGTAGACAATGTAGCCAATGATGGTCTGGATAACGTGCTGGATGATCACGTCCTTCAACACATCACGCAAGGACGCCTTGTTCCTGCTCTCCTCCTCTTCGCTGGGGTGTATTCTGTACTTCTCGGCGAGCTCGTACACATCTATAAGGTGGAAAAACGTGGCATAGGTCCAGTACGCCAAGATGGGCGCCACGAGCGCTAGCACTCCATCGGGAATGCCCTTGATCAACGACCGCTGGACTTCAAGGTGAATTTGCGGGACGGTTGCAGGCTGGGACAACACCTGGGAGATGTTTCCCGGTGGTATTATGGCTGATGCCAACAACGTGAGCGGTTCCATGGGTTGCTTAAGATTGCTTACGATTGCTTTGTTCTTTCCGACACTTCCTAAAGGCTGCTTGGCTGGCTGGCGGTGTCTGGGCTGTAACCTTCTCTTCCGTAAAAAGGGAGGTTGTTTTGATTGGCTGCAGAGCGTTGAGCTGGGTCTGATGCGGTCACGCTGAGGCGGGTCGCGGGGGAGTTATGGGTGTTGTTATGGGGCAAGGCGGGCTGTCAGATGACGTTGTAACTGTCCACTATATGTCTGGCCACAGTTTATGGCTTGATTTAGGGTTGGATGATGGGAATTGCCGAAAGACGGGCAAAAGAAATTTGTAGAAGGGGGCACGTGATGCCATTCTCTCTCTCCTTCACCAGCTGATGTAAGGTGATGCATGCGGACTACCCATTTTCTGTGGTTACCGTACAGGGATTGGGCTTGGACCGCTACACGAGTATGAGAGAGACCCTTTGACCCTTTGTTTAGGTAGAAAGCTTAGCCATAGAAGGATGGGAATGGTGCAGAAGCGGAAAGTAGTACAAGACAGTTCAAGTAGAGAGACAAGACAGTTGAGGAGCTACAAGACAGTTGAGGAGTACAGACAAGCAGTTGACGTGGTTACAGATTCATTAAATGGATTGTTAGGCTTGTTAGTAGCACTATAGGTGTAGTTAGTATGTATTTGACTAGCCAGGTAAGCTATTTAAGGGTAATATGTGTGCTAATTTATAGTACTAGATGAGGCTTAGAGAAAGGATGTATAGAAGAATTCTAGCGGTTATCGAAGTACGTACCAACGCAATTGGGGGGTAAAACTCTATTTTTTTAACTAAGGATAAAAATTCTTCAAAATTCTTCAAAATAGTTCATAGAAGTTGAAGAAAGCTAATAATCCGGAAGAAGAAAGGGAACAACTTAACAGCCAAAAAACTAGCCTATGAAAAAAAGAGTAAAGCTCAAATTGAGAAATGCAGTTGAGCAGTAAATAGTATCAAAAAGAAGTTATCTCATATTACCAGCTCAATACGTTGAGAACATGAGATATCAATAGCTAGTTTACTATAAAAGATATAAATTTATACATGCAATAAACATACATGCAATAGGCATATATGCATCTACAATGTCACAAAGAACTGAACAACATGAGTACAATCATCCTCGGTTAAACATCGGCACAACTCGTTAGACCCGATTTCAGTCAATAGAAATAACAACCTATTGTATTCAGGTGATGATCCCTGCACTCAACAGTGAATTTTACTTGTTATCATAGAAAGCAGCCAAATTTCCTAAATCAGTCATCAATGAACCAATTTCTTTGCCCCGTACTATCTCCCATTTGATGGGATCAAAGGAAATTCCTACAAGAGAGTCAACAGGAATAATTTAGAACAAAAATGTATTTGAAATACTATAACTTGTTCCCAGCTCACAAACGGCTCTTACATGTAGAACCATATTTGCTTCAGATGCAAGATAAAACGTATACGCCCTAAGATATACATACTTTTACCTTATTCTCAGTATACTACTCTATATATTATAATATAGGTAACCAGCCATACATACATCATCCTCGGCCATTAAAATAATAGAAATATGTATTCAATCACCTATGTAACTAATAATTCTATATATCAATTTTAGTGAAACCAATTAGATTTCATCTGCTTGACTTTGTTAGACAAGGCCAACCAGATCAGCTGGGCTATGTTAGACAAGGCCAACCAGATCAGCTGGGCTATGTTAGACAAGGGCAACCAGATCAGCTTGGCTATGTTGAACATGAGCAACAATAATGATCCTATACATTTTGGTAGAGAGACAAGGCCCAGGCCGATAACAACGGCAATAATCATAAGAGCAGCACTTAATGGCAAGCAAATCATAAACCATAGACTGTCTTCTTTCAACTGTTTCCCCTCTGTCAAAAAGTAGCACATAGTAGATGCCAAACGAAAATATGGAGATACATTCTCAGTTGACTGACAAAATCTGGCCAAATCCTTACATTCAGCTGCCAATGTATCTAACTCGTCCAATTTACTGTCTATATCACTCCGCTCGTCACTAATATCTATGTAAATAATAGTTGTCTGATAACTTTCAAAGTCTATTTGTTCCATAATTTCCGTTGTGTTCTCAAGACTATGATCAAGTTCAACTAAGGCAGCTTCAAATACATGAGCCCAATTATCTTCATAAAAAGATGCTGAGTACTCATTTTGATGGTTTAACTGTGGATTTTCGTTAGAACCTGCCATTGTAGAAATTTTCTTGTAAATCTCTTATTTCAATTTAGCAGCACAAGGTGATGTATTTGGTATCAAAATAGAGGATTTTCAAGAATTTATATCAAGGTTACATACTCCCACATCTGCTTAATTAACCATGCCGAGAAATTTTCCCCAGCACCACCACCAGCACCACCACCAGCACCACCTTATCTCGCATATCCACTAATTTCTCAGTAACAACTAAACAAAATATTTTTCGCAGCCATGAAGGAAGAATGGAAAGCCACAGCTATGCTACAG
>JAKTQU010000081.1:0-43358 GCA_030579395.1 Aciculoconidium aculeatum
AACTACCACCGAAGTCCATTTTAATGGAATTGACAGCTGCGTCAATGAATTGAAATGCACTTCCCCTTATTATCTTCTGATATTAAGTCCTCAACTACCACCGAAGTCCATTTTAATGGAATTTACAGCTGCGTCAATGAATTGAAATGCACTTCACCTTATTATCTTCTGATACTAAGGCCTCAACTACCACCGAAGTCCATTTTAATATTCTTAAAATGCACTTCCCCTTATTATCTTCTGATATTAAGGCCTCAACTACCACCGAAGTCCATTTTAATATTCTTAAAATGCACTTCCCGTTAGTCTCAACTGATACTAAGGCCTCAACTACCACCGAAGTCCATTTTAATGGAATTGACAGCTGCTTCAATGAATTGAAATGCACTTCACCTTATTATCTTCTGATACTAAGGCTTCAACTACCACCGAAGTCCATTTCAAGTTAGTTTGAAGACCGCTTCTCGTTAGTATTTTCTGAAGTATTGAGTTGTTTGTTTGGTATTGGGTATTTATAATACCCTATATTAGGGAGCAGAGGACACGGTGATTGTATCTGATAGACGATTAGATAGTTTATGTTCTTTATTCAGCTTCTTTTAAGTTCTTCCCAGTTAACAAATTAAGTTTGGCTGCCTTTTTTGGCTGCCTTTTTTTTTTGAAAAATGGTAAGTAAATCAGAATATTTCTAAAGTTGCAGCCAAAGTCGAGACCTTTAAAAAAATGGCCCTTTGACTTGCCACTTAAATATTCATTTTGATGATATTGCAAGGAAAGTACAGATAGAATTAAATCGTTCGCATGATGGTAAATGGCTAGCAATTTCCCTTTATCGTTCATTGTTTGGCTGTTTACTATTCAAAAGAAGAAGAGGAAAGGTGGAGGGATTTGAGAGTACATTGAAAAGAAAGACAAACTCATTGATCTTAGATTAAAGTTCTGTGGACACTTAATCTCGATACTATACAAACCCACAAGCATGCCTTACAGGCTTCAATCCCTTTTACCGTCGATCACGTGATGGTATCATGTAACTTGGCCAACCGAATATCCTTTCAAGTTCTCGGTCAGCAGGCAGACACAATAGTACTCAGTCTATTGAAATACCAACAACCATGTTTTCTATGTTGTACCGAATATTTCATCAATCACACGCATTTACCTCTTCATTTACGCCTTAGCCAAGTGAATATTGGCCAATTTCAATTTCAACTTCTCACTAATTTAGAAATACTTGACGTGAACGAGTTGATATTCATTGAATGTTATATTTTCAATGGCTTAGTAATTTTTCTTTTGGAAAGAAGCAACTTTTCAAGTTTATCATGGATGTCCAAGCCAGAAACCATAGCTTTTACTTCTAGTTGTACATTGATAAACATACCACTTGTTGGAAGAGATATTTAACGTGCACCATTGGACCAACTATACTCGGTTCCTTTAATTGCACGTTAGGTATCTGGAGTTTCTGATTTAATTCATAATTTGTGAATGTTAGGATTTCTTGTAGCCCTGGACTATAGGCATAGTTATTTGTATGTATTTGATTTGCTGAGATATCTAAAGGGTAATATGGGTGCTTATTTGTAGTACGTAGATGAGGCTTAGAGTGAGAAAATAAAGATGGACTCTAGCGGTTATCCAAGGACTAACCAAAGTAGTAGAATAGGGGTAAATCCCTAATAGATAATTCCTGGTCAAAAAAACTTCTCTCATAAGAGCTTTTAATGTTCTTATGAGTGGTAGTATCTTTTTTGGTATTCTACTTTAATTGCGGAGATTCATTGGTGTAAGAATTCTTGGTTTGAAGTATGAAATGCGCATATTTTTATAAAATTGTTCTTTTTTTGCAGTTATTTTCAAAAACAATAAAGTTTTCAATTTGAAGGTAAGAATAGATAAAATATCAATCAATGTTATGTATACGTCAATTATTCAGAAGTGTATTATTCTATTTCCGAAGAGAACTACAAATTATACAGTCTTTACTTTTTATTTATATCTCGAACATTTCCAGCCATTTAATTCTCAATCCAAGAGTTGATTCTGGAAAAACCTTAAAATCAACAATATAAATGGAGGTTGAAGTTTAAAATTTTACTTCCGGTTTCATGATCCGAGATATTAAAATCGAAAGACTGTATGAAAAATTCGGATCTACGTATGAAAGGAACCCAATTTACACTTTATGCCATCAGCATGCTCTTCTAGAAAATACATTTACTTCTATATATTCACGTACCTGTCTAGCTGGACATCTCCAACTGTTTAAGCATCTGGGGTTATAGGTCTCATGATTTTCTCTCCATTGTAAAGTCTATTTTTCATTTTGTGAGCACCTAAATGATCAAACTGGCGGAGTAGTTGGCAGTCTCATAATCCCAGTAAAACGTAACCGACAGTGGGGCACCCGAGGCAACTGCACATTGACTGGAGTAATTCCAGTTACTGATTTTTCCGTTAAGGTAGTTGTTGTAATCGCTCAACTTACACGAGAAACCAGGACCACCGTAACAGTCCTTGAGTGGCACAACAGATTCGTTCAAGATGAATCTAACGTAGCTGTCACCGTTGTAAGAGTACATTTCCAAGTACAATCTAGCACCCTGTGGAATCACACGACCGTGAACATACTGTCTGGTGAAGTCAATCTTGTCAAGGGGCAAGTCTTGGTCTGGGGCGACAAGACCCAATGCAGATAACAAAAAGTCAAACTGGGTGTCGTGGAAGAAGTTGAGCCAAATTTTGGTGTCAGCGGTGTTGTTGTTCAACAACGTTTGCTGAGCCTTGACAAGTTCAGAAGCAATTTGAGCAGACAAAGGGTTTCCAGGCCCGTTACTGTAGTAATATGACAAATCTTGTCCGTACTGGTAGTACAAGAACTCATCGCTGGTGAATAAATCACACCACGACGACTGGCCATTGACGTCCAACTCGGCTGCACAGAGCGCAAACATGTTGCTGACATCGCCTGTATCCAAGTCAGAGAAGGTGAGATTGGGGTTTTCTGACTGGAATCTATTCAAGATGTTGGTGAGGTAGGCCAGTGAGTAGCCGTTGTTCACCTTGTCCTTGTTGACGTCTTTGTCGTAGGTGGTACAAGCTTCGTTGGGAGTCAAAGAGTTGGCTCCAAGAGAAGCATCTTGGCTGAGGATTTGGAACTGAAACACATCAGTAGGGTCGCTCTTGAGGTCACGTCCTAAGAAACCTTGGGCAAATGCATAAGCTGTGTGATAAACACGGTCGGCATTTGTGGTGAAAATAGGCAACTTCTGGGAGCTGTCAAACAAGGCACCATATCTTTTATTGAACTGAGTACCGTGTCTGTTGGCATCAGAAGTTCCTGCAAACAATCCCTGGGAGTTGTCTGGGGTAGATTCCGTACCGTAGAGGTTACTGTTAGCATCACCAAAGTATTGGTAATTGTTAAGGAACGATAAGGATCCTTGGAAGTTACCCTGGTTACCATGCTTGTTCAACTTCTTGACAAGCTTGGAGAACTTGGGTCCCTTCTTGGGAGTGGGAAATCTTTCTCCATGTCTAGCATAGAGTTGCACTTGCTGCAAAGTGCACCCTGCAGGTAAGTCGGTTGAAAGACCATACCCTGGAAATTGCATGTAAGGTGCAGCACCTCCCAAAAAGTTGAGGATATTGTACTGTTCGATTGCAGCCTGTTCGGGAACGGCCACATCGGACCAAGTGTTTTGACTCAAGTACAAACCGTTTGAAACTAAACCTGAAATGTTAACCATTGTGAATATAAGCGTGTATTGTTTGTTGGAGTAAATTGAAGGCAGGTGAAACTAGGCTCTATATATACCCATCTCTACATTCTTCAGGTATGGTATGAAGCCTTGATGGTCCAACGTGGGTTAATCCGGCAATCTTGCAATCTGCACAACACAAAATACGCCCGGTCCAATGGGTGCAAAAGGGTCAAGGCCTGCAAGGTATAAGGTACTTAAGCCTCGTTGTTCCAAACTGCAATTGCAAGTATAGACGTAGCCAATCAACTGACAACTTAGACGATTCGTAAATTTGCCGTGTGATAATGCAATGTGACAACGTGCACATGTTTTGTTCTATAATACGTCATTTGAGGTCCGTTGGTTTGCCTAACATAGAACGGCTACATTTCATTGCAAATTTGGATACAGTACGATTAGAGTATAGTAAGAGTATCTTGTAAGAGTATCTTAATGATGGTTTCTCATAGACCATGTCACTACTACGTAGTCCTGTATACTTGCTCGTAAACATCCGTCAACTTGGGCCCCAAAAACCTAAACAGCTTCAAATTGCCCTTTGATATTAGATCAAAATATGGCTTGTCATCGTAAATGCACAATACGTTAACTTCCAGAATCATTTTAACGATTCGGATCAGTGCCGAGGAATGTAAAATTTTCCCCTTTCCCAATAAGTTTTCTTACATTTCATAGTCTATCCATTTTTAACCTTAGTTGAAAAATAATTATCAAAACCTACCAATAATCAGGGAGATCTTTGAGAATGTTACTGAGTTGCAATTCAACTCTTTTGCACTCCTGAAGAAGTGGGCTTAGTTTAATAATTCGCCGTAAGTTGGATATCTACACAACTTTAAAGATAATCTTTTCAGGCAATTGTTCTATGCGGATCTTGATCTGGTAGATTTTATTACTTTTAGGTTTTCCACCTTATCAGAGAACATCTTCTTGCAAATTTGTTCTATGGGGAACTTCATTTGCTTCTTTGTACTTCAATCTTATCACAAGACATCTTATTTTATGCCTCACGGGGCTCATACTTAATCATATTTTGTATTTATTGGACTCAAGCTTACACTAATTGGAGACTCCCCCATCAGTACTTGTGTCAGCCTACATAATTGCCTCAAATGATATCACCAAGAATGGATAGATATGAATAGGAGAGCGATTTCGTCTCTACTTGAGTGCCACATGGTTGCAAGGAACCAATGAAATTCATTTCATGCACACTTCTTTGTAGAACATGATTGGGCGAGCGGTGTCATACTATGTTTATTACTTTCTTCTATACTTCAAATTTCTTTCAAATCATCGTCCAACTCATAGTCAATTGGCACCAAATCCTTGGCTCTCTCTTGGATAAAATCTTCTAGGAATACTTTGTCCAACGATTCTTCTGAGTAGTCTACTTCTATTGGGGTCTCTTTAACTTCTACTTGATTGTCTTTGAAATACTGTTTAAACTCTTTAATTTTTTTGGGTATATCTTTAATTTTCTTCTCTTGAAAAAGGATCCACTCAATGCTCAGGAAAAGAAGCTCTGCAGCCTGGTCAGTTTGCTTCAACGTCTTGAATTGTGAGAGTAGTTTCGTGTAGCAGTCGTCATTGGTGTAAAGTACCGCAAACATTAATAATTTCTGTGCAATCAAAGTTGGCGTTTCCAATCTCAAGAGATGGAGGAGAATGGTTGTTGCAGTAATTAATAGAGAATGTTCAGATGTGTGCTTTTCTATTTCTATTTCACTCTCTTCATCATCGGAAACTTGCATTTGTTTCAAATGAGACCCATTGAATTTTGTGTTCTTGAAGGCTTCCATAAACAACTCTTCGTCTTTGGATTGTTCCTTCAACACTACAAATAAATCTTCAAACAAATCCTTACTTTCCTCATTTAACATACCAGGCATCTCCAATCTTATACTGGCGATTAGTCTTTTAACGTCAGGTAAGGAGACGTGGTTTTCAGTTGGGTCTGCATTTGCTACAAGCACCTCGATGACATTTATGGCGCGTCTTGTATCGCCTTCAGTAACCGACGCGATGTACTCAAGACACTCGTTGTTCATAAAAGTGTTTTCATTTCCAGGAAGAGCCGCAGTAATTGCCCTCTTCATGACTTCAATTACATCCTCTTTCTTGTGCTTCTCTAGTTTAAATATCTGGCACCTGCTCATCACAGCTTTTCGTAGTCTGTCTGGTTCCGTGGTGGCTCCGATGAATACAAAACTACCATCTTCTATAAACGGGAGAAGGAAATCCTGCTGAGTAGTGGAGAATCTATGTACCTCATCTACAAAAACAGCAACCTTCAAGGGCATTTCGCTGGGGATTCTCAGCCTCCTGCGTGTGTTTTCCTCCAAAATGGTCTTGGTCAAGTCTCGTAGGTCGCTCACTGTGGTGTCTGTAGCAGAGAAGTCAAAGAACACATAACCACACTCCTTGGATATGATGGAAGCCAATGTAGTTTTGCCCACACCAGGGGGTCCTATTAGGAGCATCGACGGAAGGTATCCTAACCGTATGAAGTTGGATATTAACCCATTGTGAGGGTTGATCAAGTGGTGTTGGCCGATGTAGTGAGCGAGTGTTTTGGGTCGGATCCTTAGTGCTAATGGAACGCTTTCATTGCTCATGAGAAGACAAGGGAAGAAGAAGATTGAAGATTAAGTTTCAAGATACAAAAAAGCTCAGTAGATCGCGTGACTCTGGATATGATATTCAACATTGCACATCATGCATTCCACGAATCTGAAATAATGGCATCATGTTTCTTCTGCTGAATGCTGGCGAGAGACAGATGAACAGGCACAGCTATAGAAATATTTTGAAAAGAGGGAAATAGGCTAAACTATTGAAAGGGAAAGTAGATTGAGAGGAATATGAGGAAAATAACCTCGGTTTAATTTCAAAACTATGAGCGTACTCAAGATTTTCAAAATCATCAAGATAATCAAGATAATCACTTCGTTCGTATCTTTCGCATCTTTCGGCTGCAAATTTACAGTTTATTTGAATATTTCGCATGTGTTTCACAAAATAAAAACCTTTTAAGATTGTTTGTGGCGTTGGACTAAAGGCATGGTTGAGAGCTATAGAAAGGGTAATAAGGAGGCGTGTTTATAGTAGATGAGGCTTAGAGCGAGAATGTAGAAATGCGCTTAACCAGTGATTCAAGTAAATATGGACTATCCTAATTAGTAGAATAGGGGTAGATATCTGAAAATCTAAAACGCAATGCCCTCGTGATAATTTGTAGATAACTAATATGTCTAGAGGGATTTTGTAACTTCCAGAAATATTTCCCGACTGAACCTGTGTCAATTTTTTTGATCGGCTTATCATTAGCATCTCTTGTGAACGTCAACAGGTGAACAACCCGGCTTGTAAGGTGTTCGATCAGTGATTACGAGAGCTGAACAGACGAGGTTTGTGAGTTGTAAACATGTAAAGTATGTACTTTTCATTTTTATGAAAATAATCATGATTTCCATTCTTCACTTCATCGTGACTTTTTCCTCACTGTTATATTGTTGTATTCACTGTTGTATACGCACATGATGATTTAAAAAGCACATGTCGTTCACAGCTTTTGTAACGGTCAGATACTATAAACTAATAGTAACTTCAATGAACCAATAAAAACGACTTAAAAACGTTTGAAGAGTTCTTCATTCTCTAATTGGCTGAATGTCCTATTTTTAAAAAAATAAGAGCCGTTGACTTAGATGTTTTTATGTCCAAGATTCGTTTCTGTAGAAACTCTTTAAATTTAGGTGCTAACACAATGTGCTTTGATAAATAGCACAAGGTCGGACAGAACTTTTGCAATTAAAGAAGTCTCAAATTGAATGGAGAAAATAGTATTGGTGATTTATTCGAATATCACCTTTCGTTCCATACTTGCGAATTGCAGATATCTCGAAGCATTTTGTCATCTTCCTTTTAATTGTTTGGTGTAAATAAAACAGTATCTTACAAAACCATATAATGCATATGAATAGAAGAGATACATTTGAAAAGGTACATTACTTGAAAATATAATACATTTCTATACATCTTCTCCGCTTCCGCTCAACGGGGCTGGTGTAGGTGTCTAAACCGTGTTACTTTCTTCTTTTACCATTATCAACTCCTAATGGACTTCCTGCACCACTCAATGTGGTGGACATCTTACGTTTTTTGGCTTGTTCTTCAGGTGAAGGCGAAGAAGATGAGTTAGCTGGACCAGTAGAATTCTGTTGTTGCTGTTTCTGTTGTTGCTGTTGTTGTTGTTGTTGTTGTTGCTGTTGTTGTTGCTGTTGTTGTTGTTGTTGCTGTTGTTGCTGTTGTTGCTGTTGTTGCTGTTGTTGCTGTTGTTGTTGTTGTTGCTGCTGCTGGTGCTGTTGCATAAACATCTCCAAGCCTTTAATCGGGCTACCAACTCCATTCACCATTGACCACCCCATCAACAGCTTCAAATTAACCATGATATCACTCACCTTTAATACTCTCAACCCGTCCTCACCTATACCTGTAAAATTCTTTACAGCTTCCGAATTCTTGTAAACCCCACTTATGAATTCACCCTCCGTACTGATACTCTCCTTCCATCTTTTCTCTAAAATGCCAATTCCAATAGAACCTTGGTAACTCATGCAGTGGACGTCAGCCCAGTCTATACGTAAGTCCCGATTCATAAGCAACTTTACAGTTCCTTCAAGATCTGCCAGCAGCCCATCTTGATACACGTAGTGAATCAAAAGTCTACTGATGATAAATATACTTCCATTGCCCAATACCTGGAATTTGAGACCAGGTAAGGTCACAGTACTACGTACAACCCCGTAGTTCAAAAAATTTGCAGCCATAAACCTCGGGGCGGTTGATGTATTTATCTCAAACTGTCTTGCCGAATCGGGCACTTTACGTGTTCCAAGTGTGCCAAGTGTGTAAATAGCACCTGTGTTTGAGTCCTCTGGGTCCGAATCGGGCTTATTGGGAACAGTAAATCGCACCACGCTTGTGGGCAAGAAGTATGCATTCATTACACGTTGCCAGTAGTCCAAGCTGGTGAGATTTTCTGTGTTTTCACTCGAAATCTGCTCTATGATATCAAGAAGTCGCATGACAGCAGAGTTGCCTAGATTACGCTTGATAAGCCGCGTGTTAAGCTCATTCTGGAAATCCCCTGGAGCCGCACCGTTGACAGGCCCTCCGGGAATCGCGCCTGCTACAACTGCTCCATTCACGGGTCCATGAACAGGGCCACCATTGCCGATACTCGAGGATACCGATCCAGGGACTCCGTTTGGTGTAGAACCAACGGTACCTACGCGTTTTCTACCTTTAAAGACAGCCGGGCCAGCCTGTCCTGGCGCCGTAGGAATTACTTGGCCGGGTCCGCCTGGTACTACTGGTACTACTGGTACTACTGGCACACCAGCCACTCCAGCCACTCCACCTGGTCCTCCAGAAACTCCAAGAACACCCTCGGGTGCCGAATTAGGGGTCCTACCGTGTCCTGCAGCGGTAGCCTGTGTATTTATCAGCTGGAGTGTCGAGGCACGCTGCATTCCTGGTCTAAGCTGTTGTTGTTGTTGCTGTACAAGTTGTTGCTGTTGCTGTTGTACAATCTGCTGCTGTGCAATCTGCTGGGCAGTAAGTTGTTGGCCAATTGGCGGGCTCATACTACCGCTGACAACACGGTTTCCAGGAAAACCAGGCTGGGACATTCCTCCTGGCGGCATGCCCTGTGGCTGCATGTTTGGCTGTAAACCGTGCTGGACACCCACGCCCTGTTGCATCGCTCCGGTCTGGACCATTCCGGGTGCGATTCCCTGGCCCTGAACTTGACCCATGGCTCCTGCCTGGCCCTGACCCTGACCCTGACCCTGACCCTGGCCCATCAATGCAGCAATAGCTTGCTGGTTGTTCATCATATTCATTTCCGGCTCTCTTAATGGCGCTGGTCAGTTTGATCAAGGCGGACGAGAAGTGTGCATGTGGTCACGTGCACATCGAGCCTTTAAAAAAGGGCATAATGTGTAATTACAGATCAAGAGTCAACAAAAACGAGATGAAGATCTGGAGAGAAGATTGACGTGCATGATTAAAAAGTAAAACGAGAGTGAGGAAAGTAGGGTTGGTTTCCGTATAGAAATTGGTTGTAAGATGAAGGTTTGTGAGGAGGGCTCTTCCGAATGTAAGGGAAACAGTTGAGACCGTTTGGTACCGGGTATTTTCTACCTGGTATTTGCTACCCTGTATTTGACAGCTGCTGCTTTTGTCCTTGCTCCTTGTCAACAACTCTCTGTTACAACAGAGAATGTCGTCTTTATCGAAGTTTCAGAAATTGAAGGGAAACAACCGAACGCGGTACAAAATTCCCGAAACGAACTCACCTCAATGTAACGCTATATTTGTGTCTCCAGTTGATATTATGTACTTTTGTCAATTACAGCTTAAGTTCTTCCTGGAAATTGCTATAATGTTCAATCATCAAACACTAGCTTGATAAGTTACTCCATTTATTTCTGAAATTTCTACAGCATTATTCTAATAATAAAATCTACTCGATCTTCGCTTATAGAATTTGTCTTTTTGTACTCTCTTTTCATACTTCTCTTCATGTATCTAAAAAATACTTCTTATTTCTAAATATACACCGTTTCTTACCCTAAGCATCCCCTGGAATACTCAAGATCGATCCATTCACTCTATTCACATACAGAAACAAGGCTGGGTGTGTCTTGTATGCTCTTCTCGGTTTATCAACTGCCTTGCCGTCTTCAGTTTCGTCTGTTACTCTGGCCTTGGTTGCACGCCTCTTCAACAACTTGTTCAACGTATCTTTCTTCTCTTCCTCCTCTTGTTTGATCTTGTAGTCCTCACGTCTTCTGGCACTTTCAGCCTTACGGACAGCAGCCTCCTGTTCGCTCTCCTTCTTCTTGACCTTTTTCTCATCTGTCAATTCTACAAACTTTTCCTTGGACCCTTCTTGTTCCAAGTAGCGTGCCCTCTGTCTCTCGGTCATTTTCGAGAGATCTGGGTTGGCATGTGGATTGTATTCGGCCTCTTCGTCCGTGAGTATCAAATCAGCATCTAGCTCAGTGGGCTGGACTTTACGGTCCGGGAGAAGTCTACTTCGACTTGTGGGTGTCACAATACCGCTATTGTCTCCCAGTGGCTCTGTATCCTCCTCGTATAGCGTCAACTGTCTCTTTCTCGGCTTCTCCTTCTTGGGGCTCAATTTGAGGGTTAATTTCTTGGGAGAAACACGTCTGTTCTTGGTGTCAATCTCCCTCTCGTCTCTCTCTTCGCGTAACTCTAAGTCTTCGTCCATTTCATCTGGATCTTCTATCTTGTACGCTTCTTCGTCATCGGAAATTGGCATTTCGTCGTCGTCTTCTTCTTCAAGCTCGTCCATTTCGTCCAATTCCTCTTCTTCCATCTCTTCTTCATCAAGGTATCCTGGGATATCTTGGACGCTCTCCGCATCGCTCAAATCCGATGATGATCCTTTAGACATTTCTGGCTTGTTTATGCTATTTGCCTTTGTCTCATTTTTTTGTGAGTTCAGTCATGTTTTGGTATACGACGTTTGCTTAGGTAAGGAATTGTACAGAAATGGATTTGCAGCCACTTTTGTTTGCAACTTTTTATCCAATAAACAAATTGATAGGTTCTCTCTTTCAGAACATGTATGCTTTGTGTATATGTTATTCTCCAACGGTCATTTATAGTCTTAATTTGTAAAACAAATTTGTAAATATTCTAAAAACTATGCATGAAAATAAACATACCGATAACTGATCATCAATTTGAATCTATTACGACTATTATATAGGATAAACAGACAAGCTCACATAGAATTATCCAATTTTAAACATAAATAATCTCAGAATAGAATATGAAAATTCTATCACTTTTTTATGTCATGTATTTTAGTCACTGCAGGATATAGACGGAAAGGCACTAGTGTCAATTTAATACAAGATTCCTTTTTAAAGAAAATTTATTAAGTGAGAATTTATACAAGGATTTTTTAATTTGATGATCGTATAATCTTAGCATTGGACTTGATTTAAAGTATGAAATGATACCCGTTTTTTCAATTTTATGTTGTTAATTCCTTATGATAGTATATTTCATATCTTCCTAGGTATCTAATGCAAATGTTTAAGTGACAATATAGCAGCAAAACAGATTTATAGCTACGAAATAGAATCCCAAAAAATTTCTAAAAAAACTCAAGACTTCTTGAAAAATCTTCAAGCGATTCAACCTGTCCTTTCTCGGCCATGAATTCCGCCGGTCTAGTATAGTGGTCAGTACACTTCTTTGTGGCAGAAGAAACCCAAGTTCGATTCCTGGGACCGGCAGTATTTTTTGGGAGGCTACGAAGTATAGGCTCTACTGCAATTCTTAAACTTGATAGGGCTACTATCAATTTTTTTTGATAAGCAAATCAACAGTGTTTCACACATCCACTGGTTAAGTTTAAATATAAACAAACTTCCCAAAATGGACCGATTAGATGATAATTCAGTCTACATTACTCAATTAATTAAACATATCATGTACTTCAAATATATTTAATTATTCAAAAATGTAAAATAATCCACTGTCGCTCGAAAACCTAGATTTTCCGAGCACCATTCCATTCATATATTCAATGTTTTTTTTCAAAGTATTTCATTTGTAGTTCCTCAAACCTACCCTGAAATGATACTTTGAATTGTCTGGTTTAAGAATCATTAGTCATAATTCACTTGTTAGGATATCCAATCCTCCTTAATTCCCACTCATAAAAACACCCTTGATCGACCTGACCTCATCCCTAACCTCAACAGCGAGATTCTTCTTTCTCATTGTAGCTCCCTTGGTCTCTACCAACCTGTAGCAAAATGGATCTGTGGTGTTTAAGTACACCAAGTCCACCTTATTCTGTAGCTCCTTCAAGGTAAATTTGACAACCTTATAATGTGGGATTTCTGAAATCAGGTATGCCGTGCAGTTCAGTAAGGCTTTCGATAAAGTACTCAACTTTGAAGCCAACCTTCCCTGTACAAGTAAATCAGACGAATCAGCGCTCTGCTGATCATTTGAGGGAGAATCTGTTTGGATGACTGCATCTGCGTAGTATTTGCCATTCTTCTTAATAGCAACAATGGGAATATGCGAGACCCGGCCAATCAAGTTCAAATAGAAATCTCTCAATTTCCCACGAAAGTGCTCCAAGTATTCAAGCCTTCTCTGTGCGCCCACTTCTAAGGTTGGTTTAAGGGCAAATATTCCAACAAAGTAAAGCACAATGACTAATAAAGCAGAACCACGGCATAATTTAATAAGATACAATAATATTTTTGACTTCTTTTCTCGAACTAGAAAGGATGTGGGGTCGTATGATGACTCCGGTATAGTCAAAATGGGGATCATTATGGAATTTGGATATACTGGGATTTGGATATACTGTGCTCTCTAAAACTAGAGGTGACCTTTTCTTTAGTCCTCTCTGGATATTCAGATAATATAACTGACTGTATGCTTGATTGACTGTATATCTGATATATTCAACTGATTCTCAATCAAAAACACTCTATTTAACTCTTGGATGGCCCTATCTTATCGTGGTGCTTTTTGAATCCAAAAATGTGGAGAAGCCTCGGATAAAAAATGGAGCTGCGCACGACTTTTGGAATGGGTGCAAATTGGAGACAAGAGATTAGAAGTAGTTTAAGTTGTAAGTCGGGAATCTATAGAATATCTTTCCTTCCTGCTTTCAGAATTTTATTGTGTGATAATTTACTACTTTTATTTATGACTTTTTTATACCTTCTAATGCATGTTTATCTATTTACATTCTATAAGTTCTACTTTCTTTATACAAAAGATTTATGGAAATCTATGGACCCTCCCCAGACCTATTGGAGTATTATCCTTCTTAATTGAAAGGCATGTCAGGGTAACATCATATCAGGGTAATATCTAACTCATGACCGTCAATACCCAAGTCATTTACCCTTCACCGATTTATTTATATTCTATTACACTAATCAAGAATGTCGCCAACACTAGGAACATATGGCTTGAACACTTTCTTTCCGTTTGGGTTTTTCTTCTTATACTTGTTATAGTATCCATGGCTGTTGTTGCTATCGTACTTCAATTTCCCATCGGTAGTGGTGAAGCTAGTATATTTCTTAAATTGCTGAGCATGGCTGGGTTGTTCCTCCGGGGTAACAAGCTGACTTAGTTTTATAGCAGAAAAAGACGTTCTTTCCGGGGTTTGCTCGGTGTATGCCTCTTCAGTGATGTGTTTTCCTGCCCTTTCTGCCTTTGCTTTTTTCCTGTCGTTCATTCTCTTGAGTAAACTCTCTTCGTCCTTATCGCTGGGTACCCAGTTCGACTTTAAAATTCTTCGTATAGCCTCTGGTGATATGTTGTAGTGATTGGCCAAATCTACTGTCCGCAAATTGGGCATCTGAGCGCTCAAGGAACGGATATCGTTCATCTGGGTATGTGAGAGTTTTCTGGTGGGGTTCCAGGTTCCGTATCTTTTACTCAAGGATTTTTCTCTCTTCTCCCATTCCTGCTTTTCTGGAGCTATATACTTTTCTTCCTTTTCCTTGATTCGCTTGACTAGCTTTTGGTGGGGTGATAAAAGCCTATAAGGTTTAGTCTCTTCTTCACTATTGGAGTTGTTTAAAGGATTTCTTGTTGAAAATTCTCGAAACTTTAGTATGGGTATGGTTTTGGTAAGTCGATTTCCAAATGCTTCCCCGATCTTGGACTGGAACAGGATCATTTTCCATGCCTTCATCATCTTGACTGCTCTTGTAAATTTTCTCGCGGTAGAAAAACAAAAATGCTCTCGCTAGAAGAATTGGTGTGGAACACAAATTTTAGTCTAGAAATACGGCGGAAAAAAGGGCACACTGGTGAAGTCTTGCTCAATCTCTCGCTAGATCCCTCGCTGTTTCTCTTGATCTAATTTCTCGCACTATCTCAGCCTCACTATTTTTATCTAATTCTCACTATTTCGCAGTATCTAATTCACGTTATTTATCTTTCACTAAACACCACGTACCATGATTTCCGACGACCAATTAAACACCATAGCTTTATCGTTTGGGTTTGTTTCCATTGCATTGATTCTTGTATATCATGCCATTTCTACCAACAAGAAGAACTTGAAAGTATAATGAGATTTGAATGTTGCTACTGTTGTTGAACACCCAAAAGGAATATGTGTTAAAGATGAAAAGGCTTGATAGCTAGAGAATACGATAGAGATTAATAAATGAAGAACTAGGGTTGTGTAGATTGAGGCTGTAGTGGAGGTGTGTGCTATTGGTTAATGTTAGGTGAATAAGAGAAATTCCAGAGTTAGTAAAACTTGAATTGGTTACGGTATAATGTTTGCTGTGGGGGAGGAAAAAACACGAGCACACTATAAATCTGATACTCCAAAGGAGTGTTTCATGAATGAAACATGGCTGAAGTCTGATTTTTGACTTTTAATCACCACTTTTCATTCCCAATGATAGGACGAAACAGTCAAATGAAGGAAAAGATCAATTCTTTCTGGAAACTAGTTAGTATTATGCTCCAGTTTAACTCAAGCAGAAATGTAAAGAGAATTTTCTGCTTGTAAAAATGAGACAATCTACATTTTTTGAAACACCCTACATCTTTTGAAACACTCTACATTTTAAAACTTGCGTATCAGCTCAACCTCCAATTACCCTACTAGGAGTATTCCTGAAAATTTCTGATTTGCAATTAGTAAAACTTTCAATTCAACCATATTTCAAGTGACATCAGAAATTTTAAGTACACGCAAAAAGCTACATTTCAAGCATCCCCATCGACAACTCTTACTTCTCCCTCACTAATTTTATTTCCATACACTAAAAATAAACAACAACCACTCGACAGCTAAGCTTTTCCCTTTAAACAAACCCAACCCCTCTTTGTCAACAATTTTCTCTCAACAAGCTTTTTTTTTCTATCTTTAGCTGCAAAAACAACAGTGGCAAGAGACCAACCCAAAAAAAATACCCTCAGTTCAGAAAAACTTGCCAGGTCTCATGTACAAAACCACCAAGCTTAATTTTTGGCCCTCTAATACTTTCGATTCCCGCCTTCTCTCGCCTATAATTGCCTTCCTTTTGCTGGTACCCTCGCCTTATTCCTCCTCTGTTTCCTCTGGCATGTCACGTGTGTCCTCTCCACTTTTTCTCATTTTCTTTTGAACAACCAACAACATAACATACAACCGCCCCTAAGTCTACGCCCCTTGAATCTCCGACAAAGTATCACGGATAGGATACATTATATTACATACCAGCACAAGTGTCCACCCCTAAAGTTCTAGTGCATTTACTCACTCAAATCTATCTTCCGACAAAAATGGACACAAAAGACGTCTCCATGGTGGACGTATCATCGGCAGAAGAAGAGAAGTTCCCTAGAAGAAAGTCTACTTTAATATTAACCGATGATATGGACAAGATGAACATAGATGGAGAACATAAGGGCGGATTTCAAGGCACTCAAGCTGGTCAGGGTGACGTGAATCTGGATGTGAAACAGCCCGTGAATACCCAACCAGCACCACCCACACCAAACGCCGCTCCCAATACCACAAATACTACAGCCACTGCTACTCCCCCAACCGTTCCCGTGGAAGTCAAGTGGGTACAAGGAGGTGAGAAAGTATACGTTACAGGTTCATTTACGGGATGGCGGAAAATGATTGGGTTGGCAAAACAGCCAGACAACTCGTTTTTAATCACATTAGGGCTCCCTGCCGGCACTCATAGATTCAGATTTGTGGTGGATAACGAATTACGCTTCTCCGATTTCTTACCAACAGCAACAGACCAGATGGGGAACTTTGTAAACTACGTAGAGGTTGTCATAGGAGGTGGAAGTGCAGAAGAACAGAATGAACAAAGTCAAAGCAATACGAGCTACGAACAAGATCAACAACATCCAAATCAACAACATCAGCAGCAACAGCAACATCAACAGCAAAATGCACAAAACTCACAGAACCCACCTCAACCAATCTCACGTGTTAAGTCTCGTGGTGGCCGCAGTGATTCGATGTGGGGGTTGGTCAATGACGACGATGATATGGGGAATGGATATCTGAGATACCACGATGACGTGGATGCAGGAAATGTTTCGAAGGACTTCCACTACATAAACGATATCCCCCCTATTTTCACTGACCCAAAGGTGATGGAACAATACTACGAGGCTATTGACAAACAAGCAAAGTCGCCAAATGTACAGCCACAAGCATGGTTACATCCACCACAGTTACCCCCACACTTGGAGAATGTGATCTTGAATAACTTCAACTCCATGGATAGGGACAATAATCTGGGGGCTTTACCCATACCTAACCATGTAGTTTTAAACCATTTGGCAACCACCAGTATAAAACATAATACTTTGGCAGTTGCTTCCATTGTGAGATATAAAAGAAAGTATGTTACTCAGGTGTTGTATGCCCCATTGCAGTGAGATATGCATAGACAGACATGTACAAATAAACAATATTTAATAGGAGAAATGTATTTAGGTGGTGAATATTCTCTACCCTTTGTTCAGCTAAGCCTCCCCTGCGTGTACTTTGTTTTCCCCCGAGGGAAACTGTTTCCCATTAAATCTTGCCTGCAACATTGCAGTGCAATCTTTTCTTTTAATAACCCTCATTAAGTGTTAATAACAGAAAAGGAATTGACCAACTGGAAGTTGTGTGGCTTGTGGTGGATATTGAAATAAGAAAACCTGTAACCAGAGTATTACACTGGCCAGGGTCCTTCCTTTTTAGGCGGCAGTACGAGTACACGACATACAGTCTTTTTACATATCTCGGACTTGGAATATTCATACTGGGAATTATTTGTCAAACAAATCTCATTAATAAACAAGAGGTGAAAACTTCGGCTCGAAATTTTATTTCCGGTTTTATGAAATTTTTTGATCCCAAGTACGACAAGTCTAAAGACTGCACTACATTTTCAAAATTGAAACTTAATCATAAAACTAAGAGAAGAACTAAAGTAAACTAACTAGTAGTTGTTGGAAGAGCCGTAAGAGTCGTTGTTGTTTCTGTTGGAAGAACCGTAAGAATCGTTGTTAGAAGATCCGTACGAGTCGTCGTTGTTGGAAGAGCCGTAAGAGGAAGTCTTCTTGGAGGATCCGTAAGAATCATTGTTGGAAGATCCGTAGGAATCAGTGTTGGAGGATCCGTAAGAGTCAGAATTCTTCTTGTTAGAGGATCCGTAGGAATCGTTGTTAGAAGAACCGTAGGAATCGTTGTTAGAAGAGCCGTAAGAGTCTGAGTTCTTCTTGTTGGAAGATCCGTAAGAATCGTTGTTAGAGGATCCGTACGAATCGGACTTCTTGTTGGAAGATCCGTATGAATCAGTGTTGGAAGAACCATAAGAGTCAGTGTTGGAAGAACCGTAAGAATCGGACTTCTTCTTGTTGGAGGAGCCATAAGAGTCCGAGTTGGAAGATCCATAGGAGTCCGACTTCTTGTTAGAACCGTAAGAATCGTTGTTAGAAGATCCATAGGAATCGTTGTTGGAAGAGCCGTAGGAGTCCGACTTCTTCTTGTTAGAGGATCCGTAAGAATCAGTGTTGGAAGAGCCGTAGGAGTCCGACTTCTTGTTGGAAGAGCCATAAGAATCGTTGTTAGAAGATCCGTATGAATCAGTGTTGGAAGAACCATAAGAGTCGGAGTTCTTCTTAGAGGATCCGTAAGAATCGTTGTTAGAAGATCCGTAAGAGTCATTCTTCTTGTTGGAAGATCCGTAGGAATCGTTGTTGTTGGAAGAGCCGTAGGAATCGGTGTTAGAAGATCCATAAGAATCAGAGTTCTTGTTAGATCCGTAGGAATCGTTGTTGTTAGATCCGTAGGAGTCATTGTTGTTGGAACCGTAAGAATCGTTGTTGTTGTTAGATCCGTAAGAATCGTTGTCGTTCTTCTTGTCGCTACCGAAACCGAAAACCATTTTGTATATTTAGATTGTTTGAATTTGTATGTTTTGTTAAAACTACTTTTGAAAACTCAATTCCTCGATATTCCATGCCCTTTATATATAATCTTAAATTATTGTAACCACAGTCCCCACGACCTAATTCCACTTTGTCATACCAAGTCGTCCATTGAGTTTATGAGTTTTGGTTGCTAAAAAAAAAGAAACCTTGCAGACGCACAAATAGAACAAAGGGCAGTAAAAGAATGATGAAGCCACGGGTGAAGGCGGAGTGAGGGCCTGATGAAATGACAACAGAATAAAGTATTAATTTATCGTGGAACAATGAATAGGAGTGTGGTGAGTGCTGAAAAGTAGAAAGAAAGCATGCATGCATAACAAGTACATGCAAATTGTTCATTGGTGCCAATTGTACATTGACGCCAATTCTTTTACATACTAATGGTACATCTACACGAATTCAGATCCACGCCAATTGCTTCTTCCAATTGCTTCTTCCGATTGCTTCTTAATTATAGCTCCCTTCCCCAACCTTCTCAACCCTTGTTCCTTCTTCCAATTCTATTTTTCAGCCAAAGCCCCAAATGTAAACAAAGGCACCCCTCCAACCCAAATCGTCTAAGTCAGCACCCAGTTAAGATTCACTGCCTGGAAAATAATCTAGGTGTCCACAGTTTAGAGTTTAGGGAGGAGGGTACAATGACAGACGAATTACGTTTTAATCTGTGTGCATTGGCTTGTAGACTCTGTTTATGCTTTCCCCTATTTCATTTATCTTTCATTTAGTTTAAAAACAGCGCTCTCAACTCTATTACCTGTCCTTTGTGAAATCATTTCATATTCCAAACCATTCTGTTCGGTAACCACAAACCTACCCTCCTGGAATTACTTCTCCGAGCTGCATCATGTTACGTAGCTGCAAAGTCCTCGACAGTGGAATGCTACACAAATCTTGCAACATTTTGATCTGAAACTATCAAATGAATCGAGTTAAACAAAAAGTGAATCACCCCACGTTAACTCTTTTAAAGTTTGACCACCTCCAATTCGACTTTAACGTTAGATGATGTCATGTCATGACCCATCCTCCCTTTATCTGGCTTCACTGCCTACTTTACTTCATCTTGTTATGGAGCTCAGAATGAATGTTTTCAGTTGTGGCGTTGCTTTCATGTGAAATAGAAAAATACGGGAACAAAACAGTTTAGATGAAATTCATTCTAGAATCTGAGCAGAAGCTACTCTAACCTTATTCGTATCTTAATTCCTCATTATTTTGGCAAAACATTGCTGACGATAATCTGGTTCTCTTTTGTGAACTTCCTTCTCTCTTTGCCCTTAAGTCCGCCTCTACAATCTCCATTTTGTCTATTATATATTAAGTATATACTAACCCCTAAAATTTTGGCAAACTGATGCTTAGTCCCTATTTATGAATCCAACACTTGACTACATCAAACGACGTTTCCTTAACGGTTTCTGTCAGCAGTTCTTGGCTTAGCACGGATAATGTTGTCTACTCTTAACAAGACTTCAGCTGCTTCGGCAGCAGAGGAAACAACGGCTCTCTTCAATTTGTAACTTTCCACAATCCCCAAATCTCTCATGTCAGCAACAATCCCGTTGTTCAAGTCAAGACCAGATGTAGTCATACCATTGTAAATGGCAGATCTCAATTTGGACACCAAGTCAGAGGAGTCAAACCCAGCATTGTCAGCTAAAATCGTAGGCAATTGTCTCAAGGCTCTGGCAAAGGCTTCAATAGCTAAGGACTTCTTTCCTGTTTCATTGGCAGCAACTTGGTCAACGGCCTTAGACATAACCATTTCAGCACATCCACCACCAAGACATGTCTTTGTTTCTATGGTGGTTTGAGACAAAACACTCAAAGCATCGTGTAAGGATCTCTCAGCTTCTTCCAAACCTTGTTCGGTGGCACCTCTCAACACAATGGTACAAGCTTTACCCTGGGAGACACCTGAAAACTTGATAAAAGTGTCTTCACCGATGATGATTTCTTCAATGGATTCACAAGTACCCAACTTGACCTTTTCTGGGTGGTCAAAAGTGGAAACAACTTCACCTCCAGTCACCAATGATAATCTTTCAATACCATCAAAGTCGGCATGTTCGATGGAGTTGATCTTAGCATCACTCAACAATTGTTCAGGGTAATCGTAAATTAATTGTCTGTTGATGAAAACATTTATGTCAAACTTCTTAATCTTTTCAATCTTGCTCTTCATTTTTTCCTTTTCCGCCTTTTCCAAGTCTGCCAATTTAGATGTAGAATCAACCTTGAACTTGGCACCGAAAATCTTAACCTTGTCGGTATCCATGGAAGTGTTGGCAATCAAAATTCTGGCGTTTTGGATTTTCTTTGGTTGGTTAATACCAAACTTCTTTTCTAAGATAAAGCCCTCATCCAAGTAAGAATCGCTCAACTTTCCACCAGCCTTCTTGATGATTTGAATGTTGTTGAGATTGGTAGAGCCACCCAATCTTAAAATAGCATCGACGGATAATTTACTGAACAACTCCTTGTCTTGAGACAAGATCTTGGAAGAAAGAGTGGTTCTAGCAATGTTAATCAAATCCTGTCTAAATGCTTCGGTACTTTTAGAGTTATCAACACTGGTCTTGGTCAATGCATCTATAGCAACGTTACGTGCAATTCTAAACCCTTCTATGATGGTTTGTGGATGGATCTTCTTTTCGATTAATTTTTCAGCTTCCTTCAATAACTCAGCACTCAACACGGTGACAGAAGTAGTACCATCCCCAACTTCATTGTCTTGGACTTTGGAGATATTAACAAGAACCTTAGCAGCAGGATTGTCAAATGGTATACTCTTCAAGATGGTGGCACCATCATTGGTGACCATGGCTCTGTCTGGATCACTAGCACTTTGCAACAATTTATCCATCCCCTTTGGACCTAAGGTGGACTTGACTAAATCGCCTACAGCAATTGCTCCAACAAAGGAAGACATACGTGCATTCTCCCCTCTTTCCTCAGTGGCTTGGTCTCCTAAAATTTGAACGGACATCTATGAAT
Organism: Aciculoconidium aculeatum; assembly: GCA_030579395.1. Lineage (NCBI taxonomy): Eukaryota > Fungi > Ascomycota > Pichiomycetes > Serinales > Debaryomycetaceae > Aciculoconidium > Aciculoconidium aculeatum. The sequence goes on from JAKTQU010000081.1 coordinate 21,813, forward strand.
CTGACGACTATTTGTATCTTGAGACGTGCTTGGTTAATGTGATTGATCTGATTTTTTTCCGGCAACTTGAAAAGTAGTGCGGTGGTGTAAAAATCACGTGTCGTGTACTCTAAACTTACAGCCATTTTCGTGTCTCCAAAGGTTAAATCCTAGTTGTCTTGTTAGCGATATGAGTACTTATGTTTGAAAGGTTTGAATTGCCTTATTATTTTCCTTCAAATACTCTTTAACATATGTGGTGAAATCCTAACTTGATCTGTGTCCGACATTACCATTTAACCATTTAGCCATTTAACCATTTAGCCATTTAACCATTTAGCCATTTAACCATCTTAATACTTGACAGCTCGTGTTAAATTTTGCCTCATATATTGGTTACATTCAAGACAATGATGGTATACTAGTCTCCTTTCATTATTTTGGTGGTTTGAGGCCCATACCGGTGCTTCAAGAACCATTTTTGAAACTGTTCTGACAGAAGATTCAGGATTAGCAGTATATCCTATTCTGCATACTTCTTAATACATATTTTGCATTTCAAGTGATGGAGTTTAAATTTATTTTATTCATTCCACGGCGAAGTAAAATATTCGTCAAACACCAATATAAACGCTTGGAATAACAGTTTGCCATAAGTACAGTCTTTTGACTTTTTATTCATATCTCGGACCAGAAAATTTCATAAAACCGGAAATAACTTTCAAACCAACTACGAACGAAAGCAGCTATTTTTGAATATTTTTGTATTCTTTATATAAGAAGCTTGGGTATTTAAATTCTAAGAAGCCTGAATATTTATTTGCTCTTCATAAGAAAACTACGTGCGAAGCGAATAGCTCCTGCTTTCCGGAATCAACTCTGGCTTGAAAATTAAACTCCAGTGGTATGAATATTTCCAGTCCGAAGTATGCATAAACAGTAAAAAGACTGTGTTATGACAGAAAATTCGATTCTTAAAAGCTTCCAGTATCCTACTCAAAACCCAAATGGTCAGCAAAAGGATTTCTCCTGTTGCCACGGCTCTGGTGACATTGCTATGATTTCCTTTCTTAAGTATTCCCTCGAATTCAATTGAACTTTTTCGATGCTTGCTCGGAGACTTGAGATACTCTCTTGAATTGTTCCAAGATTTTCCAAGGTGTCAAAGTTTGTTAAGGCTCGGGTAAGAATGTTTTCCTGGTGCTTCTGGTGCTTTCGGATTCTCAAGAATCAGAAACTACGAAGTTCTCTAAAACCTTTCGGAACAAATTTGGTAGTGATAGGAAAACGAATAAACCGAATATTTGTGAAGTTGTGAAGTTTTAAGGTGATAATGTTGTTGAGGAATTTGACTTTGACTTTGAAGACTTGAGGTTACGCGGCTATGCGTATATTAAGTCGCCTCTATTGGTGATACACTGGGGAAAATGGGATTCTACTTTGCATTTATTCAATTTCACAACTTCTGTTCCTTGGACAAACAATTCAATTGGGATACTTGTGCTGCTTTTACTCGAACTTCTCCTAATAAGAACATGTTTGTCTTCCGAATTTTCATAGTGCTGCTGGTTCTGGTTACGTTTATCCTGCTACTTTTTAACAGACTCTGAACTCTAGGATATTGAATCACCTTAACTTTAGTAGTATTCGCCATGGGAACTATCCTTCTAATCCTGCTGATTCTGATTCTACATTGGACATTCCAACCTATGCAGCTTCATTTTATTTCCATTCCACACCGATTGAAGATTTTCCATACACTTATAAGAGTTCTATTAATCTATCGATATTATCAATCAATCCCCATAGAACTGTCACGCATCAAGGTGACTGTTTTAATTATCAAGAATAGGAATACTTCTAAAGTGAATTTGAATTAGCCTGAGATTTAAAAAATATCCAAATCAAATGCTTATATGAACCGTAAATACAGACATGGCTATTTCTCTGGAACATAATATTTTGGCCACAAATTGTTTAAATTACGAAGTTTGAAAGAAATTCTGATACAGTGTTTTGTTTCAAATATTCCATTCTTTCGAACCAAGTACGGGATCTTCACGTCCATTTATTTTGTTAAAGTTAGGGAGTAACTCTTGCTTTGAATATTTGTTTCCCCTGACATGAAATTTTCCTGTCTGTAAATTCAGATCTGGTGTAGAGTATTATATCAAGGCTAGAGGAATTGATTGATATGTTCATAAGTTGACTCAATTCAATCATAAAAATGCTTTAATTAGAAAAAACTCCCAAAAGAGCACAGATTAACTTTTGGAGTTAAGAAATTACCAACCAATTCCAACCCCTTGGAAAATTCCACTTACACTTCCCAAATCTTCTTTATATGCGAATACCTATCTTGTATTCACATGTGTGGAACACTCATATCTAACCTTTTCAAGTATAGGTAACGATCAGGGCTGTGACATATTAAGAAGACAAAAAAGCTTTGTTAAAGATACATTAAGGAAGCCAAATTCACTCTAATGAGAAAATACTATTCCGTTTTATGGTTCCACTACTCGACAGACACAAGTAGTCTTACTCTGAGCTATTCTTTATAAACTAGAAGGATCCTGAAATTTATTAGGCTTCCTCGTGTTAGTTATCGGTCAGTGATTAGTTGACTGGGTAAATAGGATAATATGAAACGTATTCATAACGTTGAGAATAAGGAAGATCCTATATATGGGGAAAGTATATCCAACTAGATATATAGAATATACTTTAACCTTTAGGACAAAATGTATACAATTATAAGCTTTCTAGAATAAGAGAAGGAGTAGTCAATAAGATTGAATTGTAGTGTTACAAGTATAGAATAGTACCGGAGTAAGAAAGAGGACCTAACAAAATTGGTAATAGTGGATATCTCTTGTTGATTTATTACATAACAAAAGCTCAGGTTGATTCTGTTGAATTGTGGTTGAGTTAACAGGGTAATACTTTGATTGGCGTGCTGGTTCATCAGTAGTAGGTCTTTTAGAACTACTATAGACATCACCGGAAAGTTTAACTTGATCTACTTCTAGTGAATTAGATTCAGATATTGTTAATACTTATTATTCCCTCAAGTCTTAGTATATATTGTGTTATCTTTTCAAAACTTATTACTCTCTATTATTTAATTTCCTCAGCCCATGTCATCAGCCGATGTCATTAGCCGATGTCATCAGCCAATGTCATCCACCCAGAGTTTAACTTAGTGTAGTTCCCATAGTTTAACTTAGTATAGTTCATATACTCCCACAGATTCATAAGCAAACTGCTGATACAAGTGTTTGTTTACGTCTTTTTACTGTTTGGTCATACGTTGTACCAGAAACATTCACCTTCTCGTAGCTACGAAGGTTGTTAGGTAGTGAAATATTGCAACTGGATTTTTGTGGAATTTCTGTCATATTTTTTTGCAACTGGTGACATTCTGATGTTTGGCCAAACCAAGGGGTGGTTCTGAAAAGCAAGAATATAGAGTAATATTAGGCATTGAATAATGAATTAATACTCAGAGTAAGAGTGATGAATTGTAGTATGATACTTACACTTGGAGCGTAAATAGCGTAAATATGGAAATGATTATAGGGTATAGGGATTCCCATATAAAATGGTAAATATTCAAGTTGAAAGAATACAAGTATTCACACATAGCTTAAACAAAATAAATGGAGATGGAAAATCCATATTTGGTTTGAAATTTTATAGTCGGTTCTATGAAATTATCCCAGGCATGAATAGTAAAAGAAGCTTGAATAAAGTCACAGGCGTTTTTGTTCGATATCAGAATTTTGGCGAATTGCGGATTTTTACCCCTTGATAAATTTAATTTACTTCACTGCTTCTTCTTGATAATTGATTATCATCTATAGATTAGCAACAAATCTACATTCCAAAATGAGCCAAAACACTCGGTATTATGCCGGTAAGAGAGACGTAACCAACGAAAGAGCAGGAACTTACGTTGAAAGTATATGCAAAGCACCCAATAACGGTGTGGCAATACTCCCTCCCCACCAATACTATTCTATATTTCCCAAGTCTGGAATGCGCTCAGTAGGAACTACTGCCGGTAGATCAGGTTCTGTTTCCAAGGTTTCAAGTGTTGGTCCCAACGGGACAGTTGTTTCGAGAGGTGTTTCAAAAGGTACTACTTATTCTAGTCCTTCCGCTTCAAGATCTTCAGCTTCAAGATCCTCCGTTTCAAAACCTTCTGCTTCAAGAGGTGTTTCAACATCAGCTACTTCAAGAGGAACAACCTCAAGGGCTACTCCTTCAAGAGCAACTACTTCAACTTCTTCAAGAAGAACCACCTCAAGGCCATCATCCGTTTCTTCACTGGCAAATACCGCCTCGAGAATTGACATGATTAGGAAACAGATTGCCGATTCTCCTTCTGGAACCATAACCTTCCTCTCTCCAGAAGACTATAAGCTTGTTTAGGTGTAAACCTCTCAACAATTCTTCATCAATACCATACTTATCAAGTGAAGCTCGTTTTATGAAATTACTAATTATTACATTGACTGTAGAATTCGCCATTAGTACTGAATATGCTGTCGGTTTCAGCTCGACTTCACAGAACAGTTTGCTGAGTGCTAATCTGCTAAACATATGATCGATTATCCAACACGGTTACAGATTCATACCTTCAAGATGTGAAATTAGTTCTATTTATTGCTTTCAATTTTAATTATCATTTGTTGCCCTTCCTTAGCCACGATTCTACTCAGGATGGGTTAAACAAGATGAGATATAAATCGTCCCTTTAAATAGTATCACGCGTTTGGTTCATTCACTACAAATCTACCATAATAAAAATGTCTAACAGATACTGTTTTCCGAAAAAATTTTATAAAAAGAGAATTTTAATAAAATTAGAATGATTGAACTTCAAGTATCAATCAAACCTTTAAAATGAGAAGCTGTTATTCAAAAAAGAATGGTCCCTAGCAGGATCGAACTGCTGATCTCGGCGTTATTAGCACCACGCCTTAACCAACTGGGCCAAGGGACCTAACCTTTAAAAATTGGTATTTTGAGGTGTTTAAATTAAAGCTGTCTAATACTGAAACCTAATTTTTGGAAGCCACAAGGGCCTGTAAGCCGGGAAACCCTCCCTTACAGGTACAACGTCATGGTATATATGTATTTCATCACACTCTGTACTTATAAACGTATATTTTATAGTTGTTTAAATAATGTATATGATTCGTTGATAAAAAAATAATAGTAATTTTTTTAAGGTGACAGTATAAATCTGTTTTACCGTTAGAGATCGTTATTTAAATATAAAAAATATATACCATAATAGATATGTTGTTTAAAAGAAAATTAAATCGTTCAGATATTTTAATGCATATTTTTTGCTCAATTATTGTTCTTAATTAATACTTACAAAGATTCAATAAGTACACGGAATTCAGGATAGCATCGAATTTAATCGGAATTATTAGCACATTGAATAAGCTTAACTTTTTTTAACAATGAATGCAAAAATGTTTCTAAAATATTTTTATTTATTATCAATTTTTTTAAAAAAAAAATCACAAAAATTGCAAATATTCTTTGAAAAAAAGATTAATAAATAAATATAATCTTCGTACTATACTTTAAACTATTGTAATTCAAAAAACCAAATGGTTTTTGAAGATCTTGTACTCATACCACTTTCCAATAAAGATCTTTTAATTCCCTAAATGCTTGTTAGAGGGGAGTACATGAATTGTTGATTATTGAATTTTTTTTGAAAAAGTTAAAAGGATTGAACTAAGACGCTTACAATATTTACAACTGAGCATGTGTTTTATTATTTTAGGTTTGGATTTCTTTTGAAGACTTAACTGTAAAAATGTTTCCAAAAAATTCTTGGTTTTGGAAGATCTTTATGGAACAGAATAGACACAGATTTGGTAATCCCAACGTTGTATACTAGACTAAAAAGTAACATAAGAATATTTCAATTAACAACGAGGAACTATGTAGCGGTAAATTTCCCAGAGATACCTTTTGTACCGTAACAATTTAATGAGTAATGATGGCTTTGAATGACAATGATTTGAATCAACGGAAGTTCAGAAAAAAATAATTGATAAAAGAATATATCATCCATTCGCTACTTCTTTGCTTCTTGGTGAAGCTAAAACAGGCAAAGCCTTTTATTAGGCTAAAGTAGAGTAGCGAAATTTTCCAACAATGCAACAACCACTATGACTTATCAAAAAATCTTTTCAAATCGTCTACCTTCAAGTGTTCTTGGAAGTTGGGTGCAAAAATAAAGAGCCTAAGTCAACACAAAGCTGTCTTATAGACAAAAAGATTGCACCAGCCGGGAATCGAACCCGGGGCCTAACAGTGGGAACGTTAGATTTTACCACTAAACCACTAGTGCAACTCATGTTTGGATAGTCAAAATTTGAATTCAATTTCTGCAGATTTTGATGAATAATTTTTTTTTAATAAAAATCTAAAAACACATAAAAACACAATACCAATCCAATTACTGAATATAACTATATCCCATGAATCAAGGACAGAAACACACTAACCACATATTCAAACATTTGTATTCTCAAACAGCCCATAAATATGTCAAGAGGAACTATGGTTTCCACACGAATTCACTAGAGTCTTCAAAATTGTACTGTCAAGAATCCCAATTCCTAAACTTAAATTAGGATATTCAGAAAGCCTACTTGAATTTATAAAAAATGGAAGCTGGGTCAAAACATGTATGTGACACCATTCCACATCCAATTCTCTTGCTTCTAAAGGCATTTCGCAGCACACCGTTTCTTACCTAATCATCCTTATCCCCATTCCCGGGACTCACCAGGAACACGTAGCAGGTGTACCAAAGAAACTTAGCAACCCAGAAAAAAAAACTCAACAATACCCCTCAGACTCTAAATATTCACTTCCTCTTTCAACTTCTCCTTGTAAGACTGGTTTTTGAAGCCCCCGGAAGTTCTCAGGATCTCGCACTCGCTTAATTTTCCTTCATCGATAAATAAAATTTCACACATCTATTCAAGTTTCCAGCCATTCGTTCATCCTACAGAGAGTATTAATAAAGAATTTCCACATACACTAGTGCATCGCTATGAGTAAAAATACAATTCAATCACCCTCGTCCTACAACGATCTGGAAAAGATAGAGAAAACGGATAAATCCTCCATTGCATTAGACCGAAATAAAGACCCCAACTCAATCATCCCCACAGCACCCAATGATTACGAGTCCATCTTCAGGAAGTTGGATATTAATCTGAATGGGGAAATCACATTAAAGGAGTTTGGCGAAGCCTTGAACAGGATAAATCACCCATTGAGTAATCACAAGGACTTGATTGGTGAAGTGTTTAGAGAGCTTGGTAGCGAGACAAATAAGCGCTACCAAAAAGAGCCACCTAAAAAGCCTAGTCAAGTGGAAGAGCCAGTTGACCCATCTGTTATTGATCTCAAGTCGTTTAAGACATACCTTTCCAAAACAGATGATCAGATCATTACGGGATTTAACAAGATAGACCAGGATCGTGATGGGAAACTCAACAAGGCCGATTTGGTCCACTACCTAAGAAACATACTCAAGTTGGATCCATCCGACTACGATATAGAGATGTTATTTAAGCAGATAGATTCCAAGAACGACGGCTACATTACGTACGACGAATTCAGAGATTTTTTGATATTAATGCCCAGACTTTATGGCTCCCGTATAAAGACAGCCTTTTCGTTCATGGTGGAAGAATTAGATGTGTCTTCTGATGGGGATGTCACCTTGATCAACCAGTTTCTTAATGGATTTGGCTTTTTCCTAGCTGGAGGTTTGGCTGGGGTGGTTTCAAGAACTTGCACGGCCCCGTTTGATAGAATAAAAGTGTTTTTAATAGCAAGAACCGATTTGAGCAGCACTGTTTTGAACAGCAAGAAGACATTGGAGGCTGCCGCAGCTGCAAGAAGTGGATCCGGGAATACAACAATAAAAGAATCTGCATTGGAAACTGCTGCAAAGAAGTTATCTGATCAAAAAATCTTGAACGAGTCCTTGAAAGCAAAGGAAGCTGGGATGCACAAGACCATTAGATCTCCAATCATCCAAGCAGCCAGAACTTTGTGGAAACAGGGCGGAATTCGTGCCTTTTATGTAGGAAATGCACTTAATGTGTTGAAAGTTTTCCCAGAATCTGCAATCAAGTTTGGTTCTTTTGAAGCAACAAAGAGATTCTTGGCCAGAATGGAAGGTATAGAAGATACCTCAAAAATATCCAAGGCATCTACCTATTTTTCAGGTGGTATTGGGGGGGTTGTGTCCCAAATGTGTGTCTATCCAGTTGACACGTTAAAATTCAGACTTCAATGTTCAAACATAGATTCATCATTAAAGGGAAATGCCTTACTTTTCCGAATTGCAAAAGATATGTATAGGGAAGGTGGTATTAAAATATTCTACCGTGGTTTGTTGGTTGGTACAAGTGGGATTTTTCCTTATGCAGCTTTGGATTTGGGTACCTTTTCTACCATCAAGAACTGGTTAATAAAAAGAGAAGCCAGGAGTACAGGTATTAGAGAAGAAGACGTTAAACTTTCTAACTTTGCTGTTTTGTCTCTAGGTGCTGGTTCAGGTACTTTCGGTGCCACTGTTGTGTATCCTATCAATTTGTTAAGAACTAGATTACAAGCACAAGGCACTTTTGCTCATCCTTATACATACACTGGATTTAGTGATGTCTTGTTCCAAACAATTCAAAGGGAAGGATACCCCGGATTATTCAAAGGTTTGGTTCCAAATCTTGCAAAGGTTGCACCAGCTGTTTCTATTTCATATTTCATGTATGAGAATTTGAAGCAAATGTTTCGTTTAAATGAAAGAGCATAATGAAGGGAGTTCAAGAGAGTAAGCATGTGAATAGTAAATTTTTTAATGTGATATAGATACTTTGATGAATGTAGAATTTGTTATAATAAATGATATAGTATAAAATATTTTTACATTTTTACAATTAAACTCGTTATTTTGAAGAAATTATTCATAGTATTCATTGCTCAAATCAAAATTAATTAAATTCAAAGAGACTTCCCCGATTGATTTAAACCTATGCAGTCCCCTTCCACCCTGGGATTGAACTCTGACCCAATCCATGTCAACTAAATTAACTGAATTTTCTAATTCAATGAATATTTTGAAGAATAAATCATTCTCATCAGAACTAGAGTACGAATCAGATGCTACGTTTGAGGGAAGTGGGTCAGCTAGAGTGTCTTGTCGTAATTCATTGACGTGTAAATATAAGATGCTGGAAAATTGGGTGTAAACTTCATCCCAAGTTAGTCCTTCAAGATTGAGAACAGAAGACCAATCATTGGGTACGTCGTTATAATTAACACCAACAGTTTTCCCCATATCTTCGAGCAAGTCATTGAAGTGTAATTTGTAGCGTTTAGTGGTTTCACCTGTTTCTTGTTTAAATATACAAACTGAGATTTGGTTCAACCTGGAAGGGCCTTTCGTGGAGTTTACCCTTCCTAGTAAAACTGCAACTAGATCATCTGCAAATTTATTGATATAATCTTGAAAGGCCGGATTTCTATTTTGGTGGATTATTATATTGAAAGCCTTACGCCTATCGTAGACCTGTTGTGTATATATTTGATTATAGTATAAAATTTGATTTATCCATACATTTATGAACTCCTTTAGAGTTTGAAGGAGATTTTTGGAAGTGAGTTGCATGAATAAATCTAGGGGAATGCTTTGATGCTTGGATAATGCTTGGCTGTTGATGAATATCAGTTAGGATAAGCAACTCTATGTATAAAATATTATGATCATACAAATGATAAATATGTCTAATCAAGTTATAAATTGTAACTGATTACCACCCAGAAGCTAATATAGCCAGTCAATGAAGAAGGATTTAAACGAGGACGCTGTGTGGTTTAATCAGGGTATTACTTTGAATTGGAAAACATCTAGTATTAGTGTATGAGGGATAAACAGAAAACTCTATTTTCTAGCGAAACCGGTTTACAATCCAAAAAAACTGAATCGAGAATAACAATAGACCTAGATAAAATAAAATATAGCTAGCCTGAGTCTCCTGCTTTGGTTATTTAGAATATTCCCTCCTACCTACAGCCGTTTGAACATCACGCGTAACGCGTCTGAATAATTCATCACCACAATGACCATCAAGAACATCGAAGCCAAGGATGTTTCCAAACTTACATCGGGGCAAGTTATTGTGGACTTGAAATCGATTATAAAGGAGCTCGTAGAAAATGCTGTGGACGCTGGTAGTACCAAAATAGACATTACGTTTCACAACCATGGTCTCGACCAGATCGTTGTCACCGACAATGGAGAAGGAATTGACCCAGAAGATTACGAAGGAGTGTGCTTGAGAGGCCATACGTCAAAAATACAAGAATTTTCTGATTTGGAAACGTTGAAAACCTTGGGTTTTCGTGGAGAAGCTCTCAATTCCATATGCTGTTTGAGTACTTTTAGAATAATAACGAGCTCAAGGTATCCGTTGATCCATGAGCTTCTGTTTGATAAGCTCGGAAATTTTACTGGAAAATCCAAGAAAACCCCCTCCGATTTGGCCAAGGTAGGAACCAAGGTTGTGGTGGAGAATCTTTTCAAAGAATTACCTGTTAGATACAAGAATTTCGAGAAAAATGTAAAGAAAGAGTTTGGGAAGGCAATTGGACTTATAGTTCAGTATTTAATTATTTATCCTGAAATCAAGTTTAATATTGTTAATGTGGTCAACAAGAAGAAACAGGTTGTCTTTAATACTGTTGGCGGGAAGACAAGTTTGTTGGACAATCTATTGACAATATATGGCAGTCTGGCCACAAAAGGCTTGGACCCTATTGACTTGGAAATAAACGATAATCTTAGGCTTGTTGGATATATATCTAATTTTTCGTTTGGCCTAGGTAGATCAATCAAAGACAGACAGTTTGTATATTTGAACAGACGTCCAATAGTGTACAAGAAACTAGTAAAAATTGTGAACGAAGTATTTCTGGGGTTCAATCATGTTCAATGGCCAGTTTTCATTTTGGATTTACAAATAGAAGGTGACAAGATTGATTTAAATTTGGTTCCTGATAAAAGTATGGTTTTCGTCCATGACGAAATGAAAGTCTTGGAACAGATTAGGTTAGAATTGATAAGCTATTTCGAAGGACAGGGAAATCATGTGCCAAAAGCTGGACCAGTTGAACCGAAAGTTATCAGAGAAGCTAGTGTAAAACCTCTGGGACTTGTTGGAAAACTGAACCAACTGATACATCAAAGCGCTGAAATAGAAAAGAGTGATCGGGAGGACTTGAGTGTCGAGTTTGTTCAAGAAGTTGAAGACAACAATGACGAAACTGATTCTCAAGTTGGTTATCATCAAGAACCCAATCACGAAGGAAAGCAAAATACCCCCCGAAAATTAGGAATTCCAACTCCTTCAACAGAAATTGACAAAGAATGCATTTTGGATGATGAATCTTTTAATCTAGAAGGATCGATCCTGAAAGATGATTTTCAATTATTTAGATCTGAGCAACCTGGAGATATGGAAATTGTGTATCCATATGAGAATGTTGTGGAAAATCTTAATCTAAATGTCAATAATTTGACCCAGACTCTGGATGCTGATTTGGACAACATAATTGATTCATACAAATCTGAAATGTCAAATGACCAAGCTACTGAAATTGAAACTGAACAATTCCAATCGAAGTCAAGACATACTGTGGTACCTCCACTGTCCCCTAACAACAGGGAGTCTAGAGTTGTTGCAAGTCGTGAAGGTGATTCTGAAATAGGATTATTTATTTCTGAAGGGGATACAAACCAAAGTGATGAGGATAACGAGAACGATGTTGAGATGGAAATTACTAAAGTAAATGGTATTACCGATTCACTGTCGCAATTGCAGAAATTTAGAGGAGGGAGTAAGGAAGTAGAATCTAGCCAGGTGACATCAAAACGACTTGATACTTTTAAGCACCCTCTTACAGATACTGACGTGGAGGATAACCATGGAGTGAACTTTTACCCAGCGGATGAAACTAGTAACGAGATCAAAGTCACAGTAGGAAGTAAGGAGTTCAGTGAGATAAGAAGGATCAAAAGAGAACTGGTGCACAACATTAGACAGAGCATGGACCTAACGAATTTCCTGTTTGTAAAGGATGATCACCATTCAATACCAAGGGAAAAAAGTACTAAAGTTTTGATAGATGATGTATCCCTGGGAAAACAAGAGGATAAACTTTCTTCATATATAATTTCCAAAAGTGACTTTGAAAAAATGAAAGTTATTGGACAATTCAATCTAGGCTTCATTCTAGTTGAAAAACAGTATACCGTGGACGATGACCAACTGTCGAACATTTTTATAATAGATCAACATGCTAGTGATGAGAAGTTTAATTTTGAAAAGCTCTCAAATGAGTGGGAAATCACATTTCAAAAACTCATTGCACCCATTCCCTTGGAGCTTAATATAATTGAAAAGAGTACTGTAATTGAAAACAAACAAATTTTCCAGACAAATGGATTCATTGTTCAAGAATCTGAAGAAACCATGTTCTTGACCACATTGCCAACTTACAAAAACATCATGTTTTCTGTGGATGACTTTTACGAGCTTTTAGATTTAATCTCTAAGAACCCTTATCACAAAACAGTCAAGTTGTCAAAAATAAGAGACATTTTGGCGATGAAAGCTTGTCGAAAAAGTATCATGATCGGCAAATCTCTCAACATGAGTGTTATGAAGAATGTCGTCAAAAATTTAAGCACTTTAAACAAGCCTTGGAATTGCCCACATGGGAGACCCACGATGAGGCATTTAATTGAAACAAACTGGAAATCAGAATTGATTGACTATGAACTATAATAAATAAGAAAACGATGAATTCTTAAGATATCAATTCTTTATCTTAATGTGTTTATTAAAGAATATGTAGTTTACTATTTCATTGTATGATAATTCACCTGTGTATATGGGAAAACAAGAATAAATATAATATTTAGGATCTACTTGTCAAATTGGTTTGGTTTCTCGTAAAAATTACAAAACCTAGTTATCCTTATCAATTGGTGAAAAGGGTTTTGAACAACTTAAAGGTTAAACTAGGACTGTAGCATCAGAAGCATGTATGGAAAATAACAGATTCAAAAAGGATGGATATCCTAACCAATGGTTGAAGAGCATTTGAGATTACGATTAAGACGGAATTGAGGGTGGTTTTAAATATTGGGGGTCCCAATAATATTATAAAAAATTATCTACTCTTTCAATTCAAAGTAGTTTATACTAAATAATACAAAAAAAAGTAGAATATAAAAGTGGATAATCTATATGTAAGGTGGAGGAAAGTGTAATTTTTCTTAACTGACCTTCACAAAAACACTGAAATGAACTCGATGATTTAATTAAGGTATAGAAGAGAACTTGTATATGGATTTTTTACTAAATTATCTTTAAATACTACATTTCACAATTCAGTTTTAGAAGTTGGGCCAAGAAGCTACAAAATTACAAGACCATACAGTATTTGTTTTCAATAACTTGTATTTCGAATTTCGAATTTGCTTGTCTACAGATATGATTATTTAGAAATGAAATAAAAAACACACTAATAATTAAGAGGTCTAATAATGGGAAAGTGTATCTAGTATTTTAAATTTGGCTACCAGAATTGGTTATTTAGCTCTCCTCTTTGTTTTTAGTAAAGTCTAATCCCTCTAATCTTGGTAGATGAATCTATTTTTCAGTTTGAAAGTGTAAAATTAGTGAAAGGTTGCCAGTTTCTAATTTCAATTTAATGTTTTCAGTAAATCGTTAGATATAGGGGTTACTTTTCTTCCATCCACTACAAAAACACTGCAACTAGAAGTATTGGTATCGTGTTCTAGAAAATGATGGAGAAGAATAATTGAAAATGATGAATAAATGGAAATTGAAGAATAAGTCAAAAATGAATAAACGGATAAATTAAAAATAAAGTATTACTCACTCACAGTCCAACTTGTTTGATGAAATAATTCCAATAATTCAGGGAAATTTTCTAAAGCTTCAAAAATCTCTCCCCTTCATTACTATTACTTGTGGAATATCAAGCTAAACTAAATTTTATATATTTTGCACCCACTCTCCAAAAATAAGTTTTCATTTTTAGTCTTGTGTTCGACTTTTTTATCTAAAATAAATATGCACAGTCAAGTCTATGAGAACTCAAAGTCTCACTAAATTGCTTATGTCAATATGTTTAAAAATCATATTCCTCCAAAAAATGATTTTAAACAGTTCGTTATGTAGATCAAAGCCGGATACAACAGAAGCTTGTCAGGAGTCAAATTAATGAAATTGCTGACTTTGTGCTTTTTTCTGCCTTCTTTCTTTCATTTGGTTGAAAGATTTGCCGTACTTAGTCAGAATATGCTTCATTAGATTTTGTTTTTTCTGGCTGCAAATATTTAGGAATTATTGCGATTTTATTCGTTTTACTAATTTAAAGCCTAGGCAACGCTGCAGATTAAAATTTACTGTCTTTTTACCCAACTCTCATTATTATTTCATTAGAACAATTTCTGTTCTAAGAACAATTTCTGTTCTAAGAACAATTTCAAACACTTACCTGCATATTTACGGAAACCATAAAATTTTCTTAATAATTTTATTTAAATTAAATTTTTTCCGACTTCGAATGAAAGCAATAGGATGTAAATAAACTGAATCTTTAATAAAAAAATAAAAGATCTTTTATTGTGGATAAATCATGATATTAAAATTTTTATATAATTGAATAACATGGACAAACATTAGAAATACTATGACCAGTTGTTGTATTATTATTAATTGCTTTCCTTAGTTTCATATTATTATATTTATGTGATGAAGTTGAAGTTGAAAAAGAATTCAAGAATCTCTAAAATCATCCGAAATAAATAATCAGAGTCCACTTTTCTCTTCTTATTGACTACACCTGTTGTTGGATTTGTCACCTTCAAATTTCTCTTTAGACAACATAAATTCTACAGCCAGACTGGCATTTTCTTGAATAGTTTCTTAAATCAAATTCTTCAAAAAATCTTTATAAAAATTGACCAGAACGGCTTATAACCAGGATTCTTTGGTAAATAATACTTAACAATGAATTACTTGTTTACTTCAATCACTTTTCCTAGTGTAAGCAGTTTGCTAGCCGATATCAATTAAAATTGCTGCAAAATTGTTGATCTAAACAGAACTTACTCAATAACACAAAAAAACGGTTTCAGGGTAACTCCTATATTCTCCACTTTTGTTACTCTTATATGACTTAATCATATCTAAATGATCAACTTGGGCATTGCTTAAATCAATATTATCCTCGGTATTAAAAACCATTTCAACTGAATTATTATTGCTTTTAAAAACAGTGTACTTGAAACAAATCTCCACTTCATTGTCCAATTCAAATTCCATCCACATATCTATCTCTGGACGATATATATTCAGCAATTTGTTTTTATATTTTGGGGTATAATATTATAGATTGAGTCGGTGGGAGTGTTTTTCTTCCAAAAGTCTATCGAACTTCTGTGGTAAAAATTTACACCATCAAAGAGAGAACTGTAGTTCAATAGTGTGAAGGTACCAAACGGTGTACCTGAACTTAAATTATGTTTGAAAGCATTTGATTTAACTTTGAAAGAGTACTAAGTTCATCCATTTTTTGATCAACTCTTGGTTTGAATATTTATCGTCAAATTCTGGTTGAAATCGGTTACCTCGGTAATTTTCCTAGGCTTTGCCATCGTTTTATGTCTGAGTACGATAACATTCCCGCCTTGTCATCTGCTCAAAAGCCCTGATTCTGCATATATACGAAGCCACTATGCATCCCAAGAATGCTTTCATGGGATTGTTTTAGTTAATGATGTGCAGTTGTGATGAATGTTTGTGGCAAGGTTGTTAAATGAGGCTGCCTTTCTGAAATCCCCGAAGAATGTTGAAGCCACACTGGTTTCCTTACTCTACACCACTCTGAAACCACGGCCGTACTATGGAAGGAACGAAGTGGAAGAAATGAAAAGGAAATTAACTAAAAATGAACTAAAATAGACTAAAATAAACTAAAATAAACTAAAATTGAACTAAAAATACGCTGAAAATACGCTATAAATAAACCAGAAATGAAAAAATGAAATATAAAATGCGATCATGAAAGAAAACGAATTAAATCAAATGAAAAATATTTAGAACACACCTGTTGTTGATGTCTTAAACTCGTTGATATAAGGACCTTTGCTTCGCTCATATCTTCGTCTGTTTTCTATGCATGGAAAATAAGGCATTCACATTCTAACAACCTAAACGAGTAATCCATACTTCTCATTATATATATCCAACTCTACTCTCTGGAAATTTACGTCAACCAATGGACTGGTTAGGGAAACACTCAGACAAGTTCTTCTACGTGCCTATAGGCGGTTTTGCTTGCTGGTACGGCACTACTCTTGGCTTTGTTGGAATGTGGGCCACTGACGGTTTTAGGGCCTATCCGGAGTACCAGCTGCCGCTGA
The DNA here is from genome assembly GCA_030579395.1 of Aciculoconidium aculeatum. Taxonomy (NCBI): domain Eukaryota; kingdom Fungi; phylum Ascomycota; class Pichiomycetes; order Serinales; family Debaryomycetaceae; genus Aciculoconidium; species Aciculoconidium aculeatum. The sequence continues at coordinate 38,371 of JAKTQU010000081.1, forward strand.
CGCCTATTGGGCTTCAGCGTATTGGTGCTATCAAAAGCCCTGGCTTCTTGATATTCAGTGAGCTCTTGTTCTTCATGTTCTATTTCCTGACCATATTGTTGGAATTATACATGAGAAAGTTAGGTAAAGTCCTTCAGTTCATTAAACCCAAGTTGCAACTCAGATTGGGATTCGGATCGTTGATGGTGGGCTTCCTTGGCCTGTGTGTCCACCTAGCGGATGCCATCTTGACCTGTTACAACATCAAACATGACTTAAAAGTGGCAGATAGTACTGTTGTATTGATCCCAGTGTATAGCTCCTTGCTCTTCATCTCATTATCCTTGAACTTCTCCAACTACTACATCTTGGGGGACTACTACCATACCTTTGTCACTGGAGAGCGCTGGAATAAGTACACCATCTTGTTTATCGTCAAGATGATATGGCTAACAGCATCCTTGGTGCCAGCACTAGGCAGTGCTATAAGTTTCTACAAAAACGAGTTCAGAGTATCAGCCATCTTTCAGTGGGTTAATCAGATCTGGTTGGGCATTCTCTTTGTTATCTGGGCATACGAGTTGTACCCAAAAAGCGAGTTACCTGAGAAAGAGGATGAAGAGAGTGAACTTGAGGCATTGGAAAGAAAGGCTATAAAGGAGAATGAAGAGTTATTTGCATCTGTTGTTGAGTCAAAAGACAAGGCTGTGGACTTCCAGGTAAAAACTACTCGTGTAAGTGGCACTTCTTGGGCCTCAAGCTCCCACGAGAGCATCTCCGCCTGTACAGCCGGGTATGAGAAAGTAGACGGGTTGGGGATATGGAGCGAGAGACCAAGAAGTTCTGAAATTGGTAAGGATCAAGCTTCCCATACCATCCACCTGCCTGTGATATTTCCTGTTTCTATTTACCGGGCTTCTTAGGCTGTTAGAATGTTGTGTTTACAATTTGAGACGGTGCTTTTATAGGCTACTTTTCACCCACAAGTACGGTTTTTCATTTGTTTAATTTGTTTTCCGTGGTTTTAATTTTAAAGTTATTCATGCTGTTATAGTTGTAGTCGAGAACGCTGATATATGTATAGTCGAGAACGCTGTTGCGGTGGTAGTTTCAGCTGTATTTTAAATTTGTATATCCGTTTTGACGGTTTTCTACTTTTTGCAGCCATTCGGAGCCCCGATTACACAGAATCTTCATCAGCGTAAACCAATTAAATCCACATGGGAGATTTCTACACAATAAACATGACACACGGGGTTATATTAAAACTTAGTATGTCTCGTTTAGAAGTAAAATTATACCATATAATTGACATAGTATACATTAAGAAGCTCGTCTTTTCCTGTGAAACCCAGAAGATACGTAAAATTCAAACAAATTTTCTTGTCTAGATAATCAAAACTATCGAGTTTTTGGTAATGAGACACTACGAGACGGATTTTCTCGATTTATTTCATCTGCATAGCTGTTTCTGACTCTTTTTCTGTAGGTTCGTCAAGAAATTCCTATCACACGGCACTGTGGAGAACGTGCATAGACGAGATATGTTGAAGTATAAAATTAAAGAGAACTGTTTCTTGCGACAATACCGATAGACTACTGTACTATGGGGTAATCAGCTAACTTACGTTTTACTTGGTTATGCTTGGTAATGCTTGGTAGTATAGGGCTTATTATCACCAAACTAGCAAAGCTTGTGGATAAATTTAGTTTGTATTTACTAGTCTTGGATAAACCCAATCTTGCCCATTTTCCTCGAACTTGACCCAAATGAACAATTCTGGTGGAAAGATTTACGTGAAAGATTCTACCTGAAAGAGAAAATAATTTCAATAACTGTCCTGAGCACTTTATATATACTGTTTTGGTTTTCTTTTCCGCCTACAACCTCAAAGTTGGTGTATTTTCCGTCTTTCAGATCTGTACGGCTTAGCTGGAATATTTATGGCCAGTTTGATTTGATTTTTTGGACCTGACTATTACAGCAGTGCTTTCTAAGACAGAAATTCGATATATCTATGCATTTTCACGTTGGTTGACGAAACACATTTGTTAGTTTTTAACAAATAGTACTTTTGCCCTTTCTACGAAAATTCTAACATAATTGATGAAGTGGGTCCTCCAATCTTATATATCAATCCAGTAAACCGAAAACCTATTGAAAATTGGTACCTGGAATTATTAGTGGTAAAGAATGTAGAGAGTCCTCTCTCTACTTCCCTACCAGATCACGATAATATTAAGCAGTCCAGGGTCCCGTGAATCAGGAAAAAAATGAGTTGTCGTAGATTTCACGGTTGTAATAATAGAGCAAAATCGCCAGGTTAAAAGTAAAATTATGAGAAACTAGACTAGAAAATGTTTGCAGCCAGAATTCAAGAGGTACTTTCGGCATTTACAGAAATCTATTAAACATGTTGAAGGCTACTTTTCCTATTATTTATAACTGAACCATTCTCAAACACCAACTAGTATCAAGTAGATAATTAATTCTTTCTTGAAACAAGTTTCGGTCTCAATTTCCTGAAGGGCTCGTGCTTGATCAACAAAAATTGCAAATTGAGGCTTGACTAAATTTTACTTACAATGTTTTTTGAAAAATTTCTTAAGTATAGTATCACCTTGCATTTTTCTACAGAATATTTTTTTTATTTTTTGTAAAAATTCAAAACAAACATACTAATCGAAAAAATATCGCAATACGAAAAAAAACTAATATGGAAGGAATGGGAATTAATAGGAAATTACAATCCTGAAATAACAGGAATCAGTCTTTTTAATATATCTTTCAGCTGTAGCAAGTTTCTAATACATTAAAAGAACATATTCAAAAGCATTTAAGTGTAAATAAGGGAAAGGATACACCCAAGGAACAAAAAAAAGGGTAGACATCCCCGTATTTGGTTTCAATCAATTTGTTCTCTGTAAAATAGGTGATTTTCTATGAATTACCTATAATGTTTCTAGTGATATCCAAATAAGAAATATAGAGAAGCAAATATTCTACCCAAGTACTTATGCATAACTCTAGATGGTTCTCAAATCAAGTCAATCTAACTATATGTGCTCTGTAATGGTTTGTAAACAAAAAGATTATTATGTTGATTTACATTTACTTATACTTCTATTTGGATATATATAATTAATTTACTGAAGAGTAACAAATTTTAAAATTGAAAAACCTAATTAACTTTTTCAAGTGCAAGCTAATACTGTCATGTTATTTTTTATTCATACCTGGAACCAGAATACACATACCACAGAAAATTGATTTTCAAACCAAGTTGATTCTGACATAGCCCTAAAATGGAGGTGAAAATTTCATACTTGACTTGAAATTGTATTTCTGATTTTATGAAATTTTTTGATCCGAGATTTGAATAAAAAGCCTCAAAATTGTTACACTATATTCTGAACAGATTTGCTCAATACCCAAGTATCAAAAACTTTTTTTAAAGCTTCAGGGATACTCCTATATTCTCTTCTTTTATTATTCTTGCATGAATTAATCAGCTCTTCATCAATCTCAGTGTCAATTTCCACTTTATCTGAATTATAGCTGCCTTTAAAATTATTGTAATTGAAACGATTCTCTAATAGAACATCATTGTCCACATTCATCAAGTTCCGGTTTGAGCCTATTTCCAATACCACCCACATATCCATAGAATGTCCTTATTCTGTTAAGGTTTATGGTACAGTCTTTCCTAAGTAAAATTTGCAGCTACAAAACAAAAAAAAAAAGAAAGACATATTTGCTAGGCTGAGGATAGACACAAATAAAAGTACTTTGAGATTAGAATTTATTAAAGATAAATTAATTTAATGAAAGGCTATATATGAAGTAATCAACGCCCTATCAGTTTGTTTATCGAACACCTTATTATCAGATGACAATTAAATATAAAGGCAAAAAAAAAGCTATATGAACATAATTATGAATTGAGAAGCTTTTTATTACAAGATCTTAATATCAGCATACAAGACTGTAAACCAGATGAAGCTTCCACGTCCATTTATTTTATAAATTTTAAGGATTTTCATACTTGGTTTGAAAATTAAATTCCAGTGATATGTATATTTCCAGTCCGTGGTATAAATAAAAAGTAGAGATACAAATCACCTGAAATATGATAAGTATATATGTATGAGAGCTAGTAATATTGAAACTTGATATTATGAAACAATCTTGACGTAGTTCAATTTTCGTTACTGTATACTCTAAAGTTTCACTGTTGATAGAAATCAAATTATCAGTTATGGAAACAAGTTCACTATTACATTCAGATACTATAATGGAGTTTATAATTAGTCAGATCTACTAAAATGACTTTGAATAGTAATAGTTTTATGATTTATGCATTTTTTATAATGAATCTTACAAAAGTGAATGTAAATAATTTGAAAACATTTTTACAATAGAAATAGATAATTTTGTTCTGAAAATACAGAATAGGAAAATTTATTCCAATATAATAATATGACGCAAGTTTTGAATTAGCTGGGACGGCAAATATACACACTATAGTAAATTAAATTTCAAACCAAGAGTTGATTTCGAAAAAGATTTAAAATAAATAAAAATAAATGGAGATGAAAATCTCATACTTGGTTTGAAATTTATTTCTGGTTTTATAGAGATTTATGATTCCAGGTATTAATTAAAAGTCTATTGCATTGTAATATTAAATAATGTGATGGTAGAATTAGTGAGCTTGGTTAAAATTGATATTTCAAAGAATTTTTTATTCAGAATGTATATACATTTAGTAAACTATTTAATATTCAAGTCGGTAACCACAACCCTATTTGGAGATATTGCTTCTTTGACCATACGACTTGGTAGCATAATCCCCATCAATTACAATCAAATCCTGTGGACGGTAGTCATTCTTTCCAGAGAAGTACGATTCCAAAATGTTCTTCACACCAGCAGAATATCTGGCCTGTGCATCAAGCGAAGTACCAGAAACATGAGGAGTCATGGCATTACCGCCGCCAAACTTGTT